>VZSG01001367.1:29586-43349 GCA_013398315.1 Nothoprocta pentlandii
CTCTCTCTCTCTCTTTCTCTCTCTCTTTCTCTCTCTCTTTCTTTCTCTCTCTCTTTCTCTCTCTTTCTCTCTCTCTCTCTCTCTCTCTCTTTCTCTCTTTCTCTCTTTCTCTCTTTCCTGTTGCTTCAAGCTCGATGTGTTCATTTATTTCTAATTGGAAAATCATTCTTGGTCCCATTCAATACATGAAACTCTTCTGTTAGTGAGAATTTTGGTTCTGGAGCAAACAGTGGCATCTATCAGAGGAAGTACTGACATACAAGAATTGCCTGGTCACTGAAAATGATACGTTTCTCTCTGCTGTTTTCAGCTAAGATTAAATATTTCTATTCAAACTAGCACTGGCCACCTGCTAGTTTCAGTGGTTCATCAGTGCCATATACAATGATCACTTAAAGGCATAACTGCAGGTTCCAGGGGAGAGAGCTGGGGAGGAAGCAAGCAGGTCATTGCAAAGAATTAATGCCTTAACCTCATCAATTAAAAGATGCTTTTGGCGATGTACCTTTTCTAGGTCTGCCATGGAGTCAACAGAGAGATAATGTCTTGAAGCATAACTGACATTTAGATTTAGTTTCCATAGCTATTAGTTTGGTATCACTGTTCAGAAAATACCACAGTCTTACATTGTACAGTAAGGCTTGGCTTTGCTTTCCAGAATTGCTCCATAGTGGGTGAGTGCCCCTGACTATACTTTTCAATCATTCACAGCATTTGCAAATGTCCAGAATGCTTCCATTTGGTCTATTGAAAAAAAGAAGAAAAACAACCAAACATATGTCCTTTAGTATCATGAAAAAGGTCATTTTACAGAAAGCTTACTCAAGAATTTACTTGCTTTGTGGTAGAAGTATATTTTTTTCACTAAAATAGTAATGTTTTACATTAGTATTTATTTCTGGATTTTTGTAATGCAAACTTCATGGTCCAGTTCAAAACCTGCCTGGATGTGACCCTGTGTCACGTGCTCTAGGTGTCTCTACTTGAACAGAGAGGTTGAACAGAGACGAAGAAGAAGTTGCTCAGTCGGTGTACAGATGAAGTCATTCAGTGCAGGTGAAAAGGAAGGAGGCCTCTCTCCATGGAGAAAAATTTAGTCCTTTTATTGTCTCAGTTCTTGAGGAGACTGCCCACCTGAAGATTTCTCGTACATGTTGTTTGCATCGCAGGCGCTGTGTGCTCTGGTGCTCCTCTTCCCCCCAGCTTTAGTGCTCCTGCCGTTTGGCAGGCACTGCTGGGTATTGTTAGCCCCAGAAGCCGTAGATCCTCGAGATGATATCATAGTCTTTCTGGAGACAGGATGCCACAGTCAAGAAGTGTGAGTGGTGGCACAACAACATTGAGATGGGGCACATCAGCCAACAATGCCATCCTTCGGATCCTGAGCTGTTGTCACGGGTCGTCCAAAGTAAACGGTGCAGCAACAAGGCAACAATGTCAAGACAAACACAGTCCAAAACCATCTCTTACAGGTGGAACTAAGTGATCTCTGGAGGTCCCTTTCAACCTCAACCATTCTGTGATTCAGATTTTAAACAAGATGACTGGCTTATACTTATTAGCCTGTTACCTACCGTTAACAGCAGAGTAAGAAAATAAATTAAGATAAATGATGTTAGTGATTTAAGCCAATTTCAAAACATAAAGTCCTTTTCCAGCTTTCAGATTGTGTGAAAAGCTTCCTAGGCATATTTGATTCTTTTTTTTTTTTTTTTTTGGTGAATTTACAGAATTTAACTACTAGTCTGTACAATTTCTCTTCTAATATTTGAAGTGTTTCTATACATTTCTATACACCCAGTAGGGACAAAAGCTTTTAATTAACCAAAAAGCATTTAAAGATATATTTGAAGCTGAATAGTAAACAGTAAAAAGTATTTAAAACTAAACATTATTTAATCGATTATACAAATAATACTTCTATATACTTATTTATTAATCTAGTTTTAACTTTTTTTGGCTTCCTGCAAAGCTTTAGAAACAGAAATATGCAGGATTTCAGTAATAGGCATGTGCATTGGTTGTAGGCCATTAGCAAAATAAATACTCTCAGCATTATTTATTCTGGAAGGACTGTGAAAGAATGTGTCAGTTTTGATCCATGAAACTCTTCCTGTCAGGATGATGGGCATGGGTATTTAAAGACCTTAGCTCGAGGTAAGGTTCTTCACAGTAGGAGTGGAAGGAGAGGTTGGAGAGTGATCATGGTTTGTCACCTTTTGAGTGAGAAAGCTCCACCTAAAAAACCTTTGTTTTCAGGACCCTGTAAGGCACAGTGTAAAAGCATGCTTAAATGACTGCAAATTACTTGCCAATTTCTAATTGCTGCAAGCTGCAGAGTAGCACTGAAATAAGAGAATACACAGGCTCTTGAACAAAAACAAGTCATCCTATGATGAGAAAACATACAAGGTGAAAGAGTCAGGGTTAAATAATTGTGTGGTTTGTGCCATGAAAGCACATGAGGCCGTTACTGGCTTACAATAGTGTAAAAGACTAATGACCTTTTGTCTTTCTCCAAGCAGGCTTGCAGCATTAAGACTCCAGCCCACCAGCGTTGCTGACCTTAGAGGATAACAAACAGAGTGACAAACAGAGCAAGCTGAGTACATGAACAGAGTACGTGAAGTTATTATTTTGTTTTGGAAACATGGGCATGTCTGGTCTCTTGGTTAGTTTTCACAAAAAGACATGCTGAATGTTACGTTACAGTCTTGGTTATCTGTGAGTAAGAATAATGTCTACCTTTGTCTTAAGTCCCTGACTGCTGAGATTTATTGCAATCATAGGCATAGGAGATACCTTATGCCATTCCATTCTCACTGCCCATCTCCCGTTTCCCAGTTCCCTGGGGAGAGAGGCCAAAGCACCAAGTGTTCCCCCATGGAATGGATGGATGGATGGATGAAGGAATGAATAAATAAATAAATAAATAAATAAATATTTTAAAGGCGATTAACTGGCAGAGGAGGAAAGCAATCCTGCCCTGGCCCTATGGAGCCACCTCAAGAGGCTTGCAGTGGGTTGCAAAGGAGTTGGTGTTCTCCCTCCCTCCCTCCCTCTTTCCCTTCCTTCTTTGGGTCCAAGGAATACCTTTTGCCTGAGTTTGCTCATCCAAAAAAGCACTGTTCACTCCGAGGAGATCACCTCCAGGGGAGATGCAGCATCCTGACATGAAGCCAAGAACCATGCTTCCTGACGCTGGTTGTCTCCAGCAGCCTGCCTCTTTGCCAACAATGTTTTTGTGTTTATATTCTGCATTTAGTGGCTATAAGGCCCTTCAACTTGAGTTGAAGCACAACTCCAAGCACAACTGGGTCATTGTCATCTGTGTGATAGCTGGTTAGAAATAGATAGCTGGTTAGAAACAGCTTAATGTCAAATATATCACACTAATTAAAGCCCCTGTTTTGAAAGAAATCCACCACTTCACAAAAGTTGTGTGTATGTGCATATATGCATGAACTTTCCTCAGTTATTTTGGCATTAAAAACTAACATTAATGACCAAAACAAAAACACTGTGGCACTTTCTGCTAATGCCCAGGGAGAATGTGTTCCCCTAATTGGAATTTGAGACAGAATTGACAGCTCACTTCTTATGAAGAATGAGTTTTACAATCTTTTGGATATTTTTACAAGTTTATTTCAAAGCTTGTTTGGAAGTGTCATGTAGAAAATGTTAGGCTTCAGTAATCCTTCACTTCTTTGAACAACAAGGGGAGGAATTTTTGAAGAAAGCTAGCTTTTAACCCAAAGAAATAAAGACCTTTCCAAAACCTCTTTTTTTTTTTTTTTTTTTTTTTGCAAGGAAAATTTTAACTGGCTGTTAATTTTCCTTTCTTACAATTTTGCCTTTCTCTTTGCCTTTAGTCAGTACTTAGCAATGTGTGAAACTCAGCTTGTGTTTATATGCACCCAATAAGACTCCAATAAGCAGTAATCTTTCAAAGACACTTGTATGATTCCTTTAAAAACAGTGTAATGTTAGGAAATATGTTTTCTGTTTTAGAAAACTCCATGGAAATTGTCTAAATGCTAATAATGTTCTCATTTGACTGACATTATGCAAACAACAAGAGTTCATTTTGAACACATAGTACAGATAGTTTGTTTAACATACTATAAAATACTAAACCTACAGAATACTATATTGTGATTTTGTTGTTTTTTATTGTCATCATCATCATCAAATGAGTAAGGACCATGAACATTATGCCTCATGAAATAATTCTCATTCATGAGGTAACTCATTAGTAAGGACCTCATGAACCTGAGATAGTTATCTATCTGGGCTGATAATTTGGGAGCGTTATTACTCCTTGACATTGCCACCAAGGTCTTGAAGTACCAGAAGGACACCGACACAATGCTTTGTAATGCTACTGGGCAAAGACTGAAGCTCTCTCAGGTACTTTTATGCAATCAAGCCTACAGTAAACATTTGTGAAAGAAGTATAAGTATCCCATCTGCAGTCCTGCAATCCATGCTTATATGATCTATAACAAGGCTCTGTCAAGTTCTTGTGATATTCACAAAATCTAAATTTAAGATAAGATGAACAGTATATAGAAAGATGAATGAGGAAGTTAAAAATGGGACAACTTTGTTCAACTTCCTAAGCTATAAACTCAGCAAAGCTTTGTTTTGCCTGTTGAAAGCATAGGAAGCATCCTGAAGAAGAGCTTTAAGATATCTTTGTAGAGCTCTGCAAGAATCTTCTTTCAAGGATAAGTGGTGAAGTGAAAAGCACAGAGATGCTTGTTTAAGAATCAGTAAATGGGCAGATGGACCCTAGTTACTTGGAAATAGATCTTGATAATTAGGTTGGAGAGAGCCTGTGAAGTGACTACCAGCAGCTTATGTTGAATGAGATAGAAAAAAAGACTACCTTAAGATTTTCTAAAAGAATTGCAACTTTAAAAAATGCTGAACAGAAGTGCTGAAATTGGAAAATAATAGTTGCAGCATGGCTATTTTGTGTTGGTGTTTGCTGGTAGTGAAACCAGTATAAAATTAATGTCTCTGTACCACGACTTTATTTTCTCTGATGCTGACAAGTGCAATTTTTGCATTTCCTTTGCTTTCTATCCTTTTAAAAAGAAAGTGGGAGAGAAATCTGAAGTGGTTGACTCTTTTAATTATTCTGTATTTCATAAAAAAACAGCAGCAAATCTGTTTCAGATTCCAAAAAACCCAAAGTTGCCTTCTTTAGCATCCTGACCATATTGAGCTTGTGAGGATCTGGTTTCTAATCTGCAAAGGACAGGTCAAGATATGTAAAACAGGAACATAGCACCAAAACACCCACTCTCCTCCACAGTAAGGTATCTCTCTGACAAATAGAATTGTCTTAGAAGGAATCCTTTGGTTTATACAGTTTTAATGAGGGTTTCTAATAAAATACTCTCATTCATTCATTGGAAATACATTTTGAATATTATGTGTAGGACAAACAGTATGAGCGAGTAATTTTATTTAACTTCTTTTCCTGACCTCTATGTGAAACCGTTCATATAATTTTTCAGGTCAGAAAAAAATACTTTGTTCAGTGAATGTATCAAAAGACTGATATTTTATAGCTGTCTTTAAAATTACTAATTATATTTCAGTACTTATGGAAACATAAAGACAGAGAAAATAAACATAAAAAGTGGAACTGACTTATCAGTATACATTTGTGGTGGAATTGAAAAGGGATACAGGTTTCAGAACTTGTCTAAGGTTAATATAATTTAAATTCATTGCTTCCAGATGGAAATCAGATGTAGTGCTAACAACTTATTCCTAATCTGAGAGATTAATGGAAATCTTCTCATTTATACCAGGCTCTTCTGAAACATAGTTTTGAAAAAGTGTGTATATAAAAAAGTAAGTTAATTGCAGAAATGACCATAGTACTCACTGTACTTACATAGTACAGTGTTGAAGTCGCTCATTTGCCTAGAGAGTCAATTTTGGCTTTTGGACCTCAGAGTTTTTTTCAGTTGAACTTTGACAAAATCTAAGAGCAGTTTTGCATCTTTAATATAGAATGACTTTACATCTAAGGTACATTGATTTTTAAATCTCCAGGGCATCCTGTAAGATTCTAAAAAACTCCATTTTTTCTGTTGTATTAAGAAATACTGTGCAACTATCAGTATCAGTTGATTTTTGACTTCTATGACCTTTTAAGAAGGCATAGCGTCTACATGAATTTTCCAGGCTGCTCTTCTTTGTATTCCAGTAAAGGTAAAACATTTTAAAATCAGGCAGTTGAGGTCACAGATGTAAGTTTCAGAATGACTTTTCAAAAATGTCCTTGGAACCTCATTCTACCAGATCAATCACTTTAGATTTAGAGGGATTCTACAAAGAATGTACAAAAGCCTATGTACAAACTAATAAATGAAAATAAAAAATAACTCACCTTCCTGAACAGTAATCCAGTAACTATGCAGCTGTATTTCTGTTAAAATATTCTTTATAATTATAACATATTAGAAATTCAATTATCATTGAAGACTGTACCTGGAACAATTTAATTAGATATCATTTTGCATTATTAAGGTCAGAATTTTTAATAGTGGATGTCTGTAGGCTATCTTGCTAATATTCTTCGTATTACTCAACATTTAATAGTACACATCATTGAGATGCAAAGCTATTCATTTCTTTCACCCCGACAACCACAGTTAAAAAAAAAATAAATCCCAACTGTAAAAGATATGCTTATTTGAGTAATAATTTCATGAGCAAGCATTGGTTAAAGTAGTGTACATTACCTGGATAGAGAAAATGGTATTTACATACGCAGACTGTCTCCATGATTGCCCTAGTTTGATTACCAATTTGTACCATGAAGGTTCTTCTCTTAAGCTATATCTTGATCTTATCTTCTGTTTGACTGAGATTGTCAGTTACTCAGTTATTCATGTATCACATTTCCAGTAATACTAGTATGTATTTGAAGATCTGGACCATTGTCACAGTCCTCCAGTTCAGAAGTTGATAATGTAATCAGTATTTCATGACACTAATGTACAGTATAAATTGCATTAACTCATTTGACCGAAAGTTCACTTAAAAGAAATTGTTGAGTCACTTGCTAGTCAGTAACTCTCTCTCAAAAAAAAATTCATTTGATTGTGAGTTTATTGTAGGTAAACTTACTGCTGTATTAGGTAAAACTGTAGCAGTCTTCAAATTTAAAACAGAGCATTCCACTACTTCCAGGTCACATTTATGTAATTTATGTAATTTAATCAGAGTATTATGAATGGTCCTTGTCTTATGCACTACATCTTTTTAATCTCTCTGTGTATCAATGAAGCCAAGTGATACACATATTAGAGCTGGACAACTACTGTCACAGCAGATGTTAAGATATAGTCTTCAGATTCTCTCTCTCTCTTTTTTCTCTCCTTGTTCATGAATATAGCTTTCAAAAAGTTTTTTCCCCTTTCCACTAGCTGTTTGATTAACGTCCAGATAACTGAACTTGAATATTCTTTCAATATTTTTGATCATATTCTTTTGAAAAGGAAGTAGCTTAAAAAATGCATAGAAATATGTTGGAAGTATTGAGGGAGTTAACCATGCAGATACTCTTCCAGTATATGTAAAAATTTTGTTTCAAGGTATGAGATCTCATTGCAAGAAACAGGCAAATTATGTTTGTGGGAGAAAAAAAAAAGGTACTTTTTGTCATTTCAGTTACTTGTTCCTACTTTTAAGAAAACTCTATTCATAAAAAGGGATGAGATGCAAATCTTATTAGTATATAGCTTTTGTCAGGATTTGTATTCAAGGAATTTAAATGATGTAGGGAATTAACTTGTGGAATCTTAGGAAATAAAAAAAATAAGGAAATTAGATATTTATAGCCTTCAATAATGCAATTCTTAATTAGTGAGTAGACAATTTAAATTTGCTATATGACCTATGATAGAGAGGACAGGATGGAAAAAATGGCAAGATAATGACATATATTTAAGTGCTACATTGAATTTTTTACTTTTTTTTTTTTTTTTAGCATATCTGTCCTAACTGCTAACATCCTCTTAATTTTTCTCCCTCTTTATTTATGTAATATCTGAAGGTTGTAACAACTTAACAGAACTGCCTAGTTCAATTTTGTTAGAATACATATAGCTGGGGTAGCATTAGTAAAATGTATGCTTTTTTTTTTTTTTTTTTTTTTTTTTGAAAGTGTGGAGGTCTTCTCCTGGTAAATTACTGGAAAGGAGAGAATTTTAAAAAATGGAATCATTTATGACCAAGGGAAAGAAATGTAAACTAGAACTTATAATTGCAAGGTTATGTTCCCTTTGGTAGTGGTAATGGGATCTTTGTAGAGAAAGACAGAGAGTTTAGATCAAGTATGAAGAATTGAAGAGTGAAAAACACAGATATAATGTCTTATATTTCTCTTGTCAAATTCAGTTACTTTGATTCTGGATTGCAGAAGCTGCATGTTTCTCAATTCAATTCATAGATACTTCTTGTTTGTCTTCATAAATTTCAGATGTTTCATACATTGAAATGACATATAGGCAGATAGTTTCTTCTGTTTTCATATTGATCTACCAAAAATCTGTAGTAATTTGGTTGGCTGTGCTTCAAGATCTCTTAAGAGACCCATCCTCAGGGTTTCACTGATCTCTGATCTGATATCCTGATCAATTCTATATGTTAGAGATCAAGGTAAAACAGGGTTTTATATCTGTTTTTCCTTTTTGTGGGCTAGTAATGTAAATTACAAAATTAGGTTGGTTGCATTTATCTGTCTTAATAACATGTATTTTCCTGGATTCACATGTCACATGTCAAGATAGAAAGTTTTTCAGAAGGAGAAAAAAATAAACAAGATTTATTGAGTATTGTATTTTGAATCATAGTTTTGCAAAAGTTAAGATTTATTAATGAATGATTGGGAAATCTTGGCAAAGATTTGTGATGGCCTAAAGTATCAGTCTTCAGTAACAAAGAAAATGTGTGTCTGAGAAAGGAACACTCCTTTAAATAAATGATAGCTACACTAAGTGTTATGTAGAAGTCATTTTATGTACATGTCTCATTTGACTACAGCTCATTTCAGCATACATTGAAATAAGCACTGGATACAAAATTGCTTTTTAAAAGTCAAGAGCTAGCTTGGTTGCTGCGAAAGTCTGGAAATATTGATAACTAAGTTTCTAGTTATTGTTTTGTTTGTTTTTAGCTTGGTACAACTCAAGCTTTCCAATATTAAGGAACATCTGCACTTTAGATTTAATTGGAAAATGATCTCTTATACATAACAAGTGAAAACAGTCTAAGTGATCTAGATTTGCAAAGCGTTCAAACAAAATGAAGCAATCATAGCAGCTCCGCGTCTTGTAATTTATTGCTATGTTATGCAAGTCTTTATCTTTCAGTTGCAGAAATCTTGCATTTAGGTAAGGTTCTGATTTTTATTAAACATATAGTTTTCACTTTGTTAGCACTGTGGAAAAATCTTATGTGGCCTACAATGCCTAAGAAGTTAAAGATGAAATACAAAAAGTATATGAGCTTGTTTCAAAATGTCATGCAGTTTCAAGCCTATCACATGTTTATGGTAATGTGATTTACACTTTTAAACATGGTTGTGAAAGGTTCCTTTCTCCCCTATTTATTATGCTTTTATTCATGTTGCAAAGTTGTCTTTGGGTGCAATTACTATGTTTTGTTTGGAAATAAACTAGCAATTTTACGAGACTAGTAAAGTTGAGTAGACCAGAAACTTTAAGAGCCTTGGTACCACTAGCAGCAGATAATCAGATTCTCTGACAGAAGCATTCTTAGACACTTCCCCTTATATCCTACAAGTCTGGTGACTAGAAAACATATGAGGAAACAATAATATCCAGATAAACAGAAACAGATGTTTCTTTTCACACTTCTCAACAAGTAAAATTATTCAATTAACCCTGATTTTCATACAGTTACAATCATTACCTGAAAAAGGACCAGGCACTGATTAAATCAGCAAGCTACTATTTTTTACTATTCTGTCAGTAGGAGAGGGAGAAGGGGAGAAAAATACTAGAGATGGAATAGCAGAGTCCTCATATTTAAAATAGTAATGCAAATTAAAGTTCTCTGAGAAGTTATTTTTTTAATCAACAAAAAGCAGACTGTGAAATGGCTGAAAAAATAGAAGTAAAACCTCATTTATTATAGCTATCTTTAGTCAGAACTATTATCATCCTAACATAGTAAGATTCCTCAAGAAATGAGAGATGTTAGTAATGCAAACTTTTTTTCTGCTCCTATTGCGTATGCAACTGTAGTGCAAACAGTATCCAATGAGCCATGAAGGTAATTTTTTCTAGTAGCTTTACACTTAATAGGATGTGGATGCAATGATAAATTGAAATATGCTGCAAAATCTATGATGCTACTGAAAACAACTGTAAAATGAAATTCTTGGTTCTATGAATAACCAAAAAACACACAAGCTCTTCCTGTTCTACCCTTACATAAAATTGAGTTTCTTCATGTACATTTACAAATAAGACTGTTTATTGATCAGTAGCTCTTGAAAGCTGTAACAATTAGATATCAGGAAAGTAACAACAGAGAATTGATGGTTCCACTACAACAGGATGAAGACATAATGCTGAAGGATGTACAGATCAGGGGGAGTCATCTAAAAACTGCTGAGGCTGAGGCAGAAGGGAGGATGTACATTTTCGAAAGAGATACAAATTCAGTTCTTTTTTAGAACGGAAAATAAGTACAGAAAAAAAAATCTAGGTCTCTGAAAGAACTGTATTCAGGGCTCAGTAAAGCTAGTAGGTTTTTTTTGTTTTGTTTTGTTTTTTCTGTTTTTCACAGAATCACAGAATGGTTAAGGTTGGAAGGGACCTCTAGAGATCATCTAGTCCAGCCTTACTGCTCAAGCAGGGACACCTAGAGCATGTGGTACAGTGGCATCCAGGTGGGTTTTGAAGATGGCCAGGTGGGTTTTGAAGATGGCCAGAGAAGGAGACTCCACAGCCTCTCTGGGCAGCCTGTGCCAAGGCTCTGTCACTCTCACAGTGAAGAAGTCCCTCCTCATATGCAGATGGAACTACCTGTGTTGCAGCTTGCACCCTTTACCCCTTGTCCTGTCACTGGCCAGCACTGAGAAGAGCTTGGCCCCTTCCTCCCTACATTCCCCCTTCAGGAACTTATACATGAACTTAAACATGAACTTTTGAGAGGCTATTTGGGGTCTGTCTTCCGCCGCCTTACATTGTGGCTTGGAGTGTTTTCTTCAAAGGGAGATAGGGCTTCATTTGCTGTTTTCCTGGAACTCACCAAGATTAGCCTGCATATAGAGTCCTGTGTAGTGTTTTTGAAGGGGAAAATTTGGGGAGATAGGAAGAAGTAAATGGAAAACATAGCAGGCTGATGTGCCCTGAAAGCATTTGTTCTTTAAGAAGAAATAGGCACATTTCTAACACATTCAAGTGGAAACATCTGCAGAGGAGTTATCCTGTGCACATAAAGCCCTGTAGAATTCATTAATTGGAAACCCTAGGGTTCCCAATTAAACTAACTGAACAGGAATGCATTCAGACCCTCCTGCGTATCCATTTGTAGCTAGTGTAAACCAAAATTAAACCACAGATTTGCTTCTGGTGCTTCAGGGTAGTTGCTTAAGTGCTGTGCAGCAGCAACTCTTTCTCAAAAGTAAACTTAAGAAATTAATTACAAAGTAAATTATTAGTGCACAATAATTACTCTGCCTAACTGATAGCAGAGATGACAATGACTGTAACAATTTGAGATATGTCAGCGTGTTCATAATTGCATAGCAAATGCAAAAGTTAATGATCTAGATCACTGAAATGGGTAATATAGCTGGAGAATATTACCTTTATTTTTCTCTTGAATTTATATTATATGCATATATATAGTATACGAATATTATTTGAATTCATATATAGATGCATGTTCTATCTATCTGTCTATGTAAATCTATCTAATATTTTAGTAATAACTTTACTGCAAGCTCAGTCCTTCAGACATGGCTGTCATTTTATGCAGGGACAAGCATCACTGTTTGCAGACCACAGAAACATGGAAGTGTTTTCCTTACTTGTCATATCTGCCTGTGAGCTACAACTAAGAACGCCCAATGCAAAATCATTCCCAAACACATCATAAAATACTACCTCTGTGCCAGAAAGACTGCAATCTAAACCAACTCACGTCTGCAAGATGTGAAAATGAGAAACTCAGCTCAGCAAATCAACCCTTGCAAAGCCAAAGGTTCTCTTGAATTAAAGGCATGGATTTACCTGTAAGACAACAGAATTTTCTTGTAAACAGCCTGGTACAGGCAATTGCCTATTTTTATTGCAGTGGCTGCCTGCTGAAGACTTCATTCAGTCATTTTTGGCGACTGATAGAGACTATGCATTTAAAAAAAACAAAAAACTCCAGTCACTGTTAAAATGGCATTACTATTATAAAAGTAAACATCTGAAGATGTGTAGAAAGAAAAATAATTATTCTAGTTTTCAATCTTCCTACCACAGATAAAAAAGTAGAAATAAAATCATTAGCTTTGCTCTTCCCTGTTCTCCTCTCCCCTCCATGAACTGATTAATGCTTCAACAGAAAACAGACTTAGGAAAATGAGCCCTTTTTCAAAGTCTTTCCTAGTTGGGAGGAAGTTAAGTAATGTAAGTAAAAAGAAATCTCATGGCCTAAACATAAGTTCCATAGAGAAAAGTCAGACCAACTATGAAAGAAAAATGGAAATATAATATACTTACCTCTGTATATTTCACTCCTTCTCGGGATTTTTATTAGAAATTGGCTTTGCAGAACTCTTGTCTGGAACATAAGCCTTGGCAAAAAGGCCAATAGAAAAATAACATTGTGTTTACTGAAGGATCTTGTCTAATTTATCACAGGAAACATTAAATGTACTAGCTCACTGTTTTAGCTGGTAATGCCATGTGTTTCATTTTATGTCTGTTTTTAGAATCAAAATCTAGTTGCATATTATCTGGAATACTGTGATTTACAATATATAAGGCAAATATTCTAGTGGTTGTACACGAAAGAACATACATTCAGAAGTAGCATTTCTTTCCCTCCCCTTGATATCAAACACAAAAGAATGTAAACTGTTGTTTTTTTAAATTTCAATGGAAAATCTTTGTAGAGAGTCATTGAACAACTATTCCTTTGATTGGACATCTGTTTTGGGGCCTTTTATTTTTTCATCCATATTTCTTTTGTGTTTTTAAGCAGAACCCATAGTGCGTGTTACAGATTAGGCTTAGTTTCTTATGGCAATAGTCCTGCATTATGTAGTTCCCAAGAATACAGCTGAAACACATTGATTTATAGCAGTATCTACTTAAAAACCTCAATAACAATAATAACAACACTAAAAATAACACTAATAACATCACTACATAATGAAGTTCCAATGTAGCTGGATTAATTCACCTGGGATGTCTTTCAATTAGTATTGAATTTACCACAGATATCACATATATGTGTTTGTATGCAGCTGCCATAGTGGATTAGTGTCAGGTTTCAGCTAGTTTTGTATCCTTTCTGAGAGTTTTGGGTGTAACAGTTGAGAAAGAAGGAAATGAACAAAATAAAGAACTGAAAAGAATCTTCTTTTCTCTAGGAGATCTGTTTGTTTGCTGCACAGTTTTTATTTTATTTTATTTTATTTTATTTTATTTTATTTTATTTTATTTTATTTTATTTTATTTTATTTTATTTTATTTTATTTCATT
>VZSG01001367.1:44164-77114 GCA_013398315.1 Nothoprocta pentlandii
TTTTTTTTTTTTTTTTTTTTTTTTTTTTTTTTTTTTTTTTTTTTTTTTGTTTTATGCCCTGATTATATTTTTTTGCACCCGAAACACAGAAAATTCATTCTCATCAGATGATAAAGCAGCAAAGTGGTCCTCCTAGAGAGACCTGCATAAAGAAAACCAGAAGCTTATCTGCACTTCATCTGGGGATAATTGCACCTCTGCAGCATTGCTGCTGTGAGGAGTGAATACATCTGCTGCTGAAACAGCAGCAATAATCTCAGCTGTATACTGTGCTATCAACTGGGAAACATCCTTCTACTTTCTTTCTCTGATTGATCAGGCACTTGTCTTTGGTGCAAAACTTGATCTCGAATGCAAGTCGACTATATCTTGCAGAAGCAAACTGCTTAGGAGTGCACTGCTGAATGTAACAAAATGCTGCTTCATTTCTGGGTATAATCTTCTCTCTGAGACATTTTGCACACTCTGATTTTACAGTAAGGGAACCGTTTGAAACTAAGGCTGCTCCAGGCAAAAGTAGCTCAAATACTGCTGGAACAAACTACTCAGGCTCCACCAGGTTCCAAAATATTTACCAATGTCTGGACTGGTATTGGTGCAGCTGAGCTCTTGATAAGACTGGTGGGAATTCCTGTGCTAAGTATCTTGCATGTGTACATAGTTTAGCCTCTCTCAGAGAATGAAACCAGGGTTATATGCATCTAGCACAAGCTAGTCAGAGACAGAGACAAGCTGTCAGAGACATGGATTCAATGCCTTTGGCAACAAAACTGTGTGAAGAACAGTGGGATTTGAGTATTTCTTGAGGAAACTTGAGACCGCAATGAACAAAGGGTAACCAGCAGACTAAACTTGTGTCAAATAGAGAAAGAAAAGACTTATCTGCAGAACTGGGTATGCTGTTGCAGTGAATCCCTCTGTAAGTAATAAAATGGGTTAAACTGACTGTGAATTTTGTATTTACTATTCGACTATGTCCAGAACAAATACTATGCAAATAGGATTATATTAGCATATATCAATATATTATCATATATCAGTATATTAGAATATTTTCTAATACGGAATGATTAGTGATGTGCTGTAATCAGAAAGTATTTTAATTAGTTGTGTAAATCCCATGTTTTTTACTTTGTTTACTTTGTTAGCATCTCTTTATTTCTACTGTGGTTATTACAGAAGGATTATACAGCTCAAATAAAGCATACTGTTACAGGCACAGCAAGTGTAAGCAGCTGGTACAGGACTTTTTATTTATTTATTTATTTGTTTAAATTTCAATAAGCATATAGTCCAGTAGGATTAAAGAGCAATATCAGGCTGAAAGTAAGATATCCATACTAAGTTACATGAAGAAAAGGTTAGACTAGCCTAAAGTGAAAAAAGAAAAGGATATTCCACACAATTCTACTTTTTAGCAAACAGAGTGAAGTAATACGGACAGTGATGAAAGCCTGGAGAGAAACTTAAAAAATTATGGAGTAAATTATATATAGATAGTAGAAATATTCTTCAGCTTAAAATAAAAGTAAACAAGCCAGTGTTTGTAGTTCACAGTGGCAGATTTTTTTTTTCCTTCTGTTATGCATTCTGGAGAAAGCATCAGATTTGGACTATATACATATTTTTCAGTCATGACCCAGAAGATCTGGGGTAACATATGCTGTGTTATTTCCCTGGGTGGTATAGTGACTAAACTCATTGGCTTTCCTTGCAGCATTTAAACTGATAAGATTCAGAATATTTCCTGAAGCTGTTCCTGGGCACAGAACAATTTCACATTGTCCCTTACTATAGGCTTGTGGCTCTCATTGGATACCATTTTTCATTTTTGCACATGCATTTACAAGAAAACAGGAAAAGTACAGAAAGTTTTAGTGGCTAGCTTTTTTTTTTTTTTTTTTTCCCCTGGTGTTCATCTTATTTTATAGTCTACAGTCATTAATAGAGAGCCAATTGCAAAGTTACATGTTCTCCTGAGTGCTTATAATCTTTTCTTCACCGCGACCAGCGGTAGCTGATGTTTTCCAAAAATTTCAGATATTTCCAAAATTCACATTTGTTTCAATAGTTGGAATTTTACAGCAGAATATATGTGTATGTGCTTATGTATATGTATATGGATATGGATATGTAAATACACAGGTGTTTGTGTGTATCAGGAATTTGGAAATGACTGTGACAAGAGTGTTTAGCAAACCAATAAATCTCTCCAGTTTTAAACTTTAAAACAAAGCTTTATCAAACTGACCTTCTTTAACAATACACCTTGTACTAGTCGTTAGTTCTTGCACATCACTCCCACTTACCATTATATATGCAGAACTATTAGTCCTTAGCAGTTACATCGTAAATTGCCTGCAAGTGTTCAACACAGGGAAGAGATGATGCAAAATTAATTCTGGCTTGCTGTTCTTGGTGTCCCTGGGTGCCACTTTTTAGTGGTTCTTGGAGGTCAAGGTGATCAACTTTGAGACTTTCTGACAAGGAAAGTCGGAACTAAAGTGGGAGCGCTTCTTTCTTAGCCGCAGTGCTGCTTGTTTATGTTGTTATGCTGCTTGTCCTGCCCTATCCTCTTCTAGAAAAGGAATCGGGAGAGTATATACATATATCCTGGTGATAACCTAGTGATATATGTATTTTTTCCCTATGATTTATTTATTTAATTATTTTGTTTGTTTTATTTGCCAATCACCTTTCTCACATGTACAGTATGTTCTCCTTATTCATAGGACGGTGTTCTTTGTCTCTGTGTCTTTGTTGCAAATTCTATTTTTCTGCTTGTTTTCCATATTAAAATCATGTGAAAGACACCAATATTCTTATATGTGGGGACAAGGCCATCTCATATATCAAAAAGAGTACCCATAAATGTCACAAATCACTATTCTAGCTATTGGAGAATAAACTTTATAACTATTTCTTTGCACTGTATTTTTTTTTAAATAAAACAAGAACAGTTGAGAATGAAATAGGAGTTGACTTTATCACTATGCTGTTCTCAAAAGATGTGAAAGATGAGTTTTCTAATGATAGTGATTTTAGTTAGAATGACTCTGATAAAAAAAAAAAGGTTTTCAACAGATGAGGTCTCTGGTTTAGGAAAATTTTTCCCATGTATTACATTGGTGAGAGTTTATGGTTTAGTAGAATTTTAATTTCATATTTTTCATACCAGAACAACGATGGTGGAATAGTGTTTATTCCACACATTTTTCCTACTTTTTTTTTCTCTGTTTTTAAAATAGGAAGTTTTCAGTCAATATTTGCTTTCTCCTACTACAAATTGTAAGACTTTCTTAAAACTCAAGAATTTTGTCAGAAAGGGAACACTGTTTTGTGTTTATCTCTAATCATCCCTGTTCAAATACATATTGCTGTAACAGCTGGTCCCCAGAACTGTTTGTACAGCCTGTGTCTGGGGATTTAAAAAGAAATGAAAAATCCTTTAGAAACTTGGCAGCAAAAGCTGCATATTCAGAATCTGCAGTATAAGGCTTACCAACTCTATCATAGCCTTACCATATTTTATTATTTTACCATGTATTAGAATTCTTACCATATATCAATATATAAAAATACATATTACATGTTACGTGTTACGTGTTACGTTTTACGTGTTACGTGTTACATGTTACATGTTATATGTTATGTAATAATATATTGATATATTAATATGTGGTAATATACTATCATAGATTACTAAAGTTACCATATTTTATTACTAAGTCTTGTCATATTTTTATATGAGTTTGGTTGGTTGGTTTGTTTGTTTAGTATATGCTCTGGCCACCTTATTTTTTATGATACTTTGATGTTGCTGACCTTAATTGTTATTTCTCAGAGAGAGGATAAGGAGAAATAGGGAGGAAGAAAGGTTTTGAAATTTCCTTGCTTGGAAAAGATTTTAGTAATGAGAATATCTGTTAGTATTAACAAATGTGAACAAACCTGTTATCCTAACTTAGAAAATACAAAATAGAAGATGGAAGAACAGGCTACTTGTACTTGCAATTGTCTAGATGTCTTTGAATTAAGTGACATCTATATATTGGCACTTGTAATTTTATGTCAGAGTAGCTGATTTACCTTTTCATTTCAGAAGATAATGAAGAATCTAATGTATAAAGGCAAAATACTTTTTTATAAATCTTTTAATCTCCTGTATTTTTCTGAACATGAGTAGTAACTTAGTCCTAATTGTTGAACTGAAACATATGTTCTGTCACTGAAAATACCTGCAAAATTATCATTGTAAATTTTACATCTGGTACCTTGAGCTTCAAACTAAATCTCAGATAGATTTAATTGCAGAATTTTAAATATGCTATTTCCTTCTCTGGAAAAATGTCAGCTGAGTCCCTAATATTATTAGTATCTGCTATTGAATGGCCCTGGGTCTCAAAATACTCAGTGTTGTTTTGATGTGGATAATTCTAGGTATAAACTCATAGAAAAAAATTAATTGGAAGAATCCTCCAGAGGTCATCATTCCAATCTTCTTCTCAAAGCAAGTTCAAAACTGCATAAAGCTCTCTCCAATCCAGTACTGAATGTCTCCCAGGATGGAGCTACCTCAGGCTCTTTGCAGCATGCTTCTGAATTTGACCACCTGGTAGCATAGCTGGCTTGAAATCCAAGATTTGTACCTCTTTTATTTAAATAGATTTTTTTTTTTTACTTATTTGTCTTACAAAATACATCCTGAAACATGAAATAACAAGAGTTAAGTGACTAAAATTTTGAGTCAAAAATTTGACTGGATAATATCAAGCTATAATTTTTTTCTTTAAAAATTTGAACTGAAAGTAACTACAGTATATTGTGGATGACATTCTGCATAGGCATGCAGACAACAACAACAACAACAACAACAACAACAACAACAACAACAAAGTTTTAAAACTGTTTTAAAAAAGCCCAAGTTTGAACCCAGACATCTATGTGAGAACAACTTAAAGATTCACAAACTTCAGCAATTCAATTATTAGATTTTTTCTATTGCAGGAAAAGTTCTGAAACAGTATTTAAGTATTATTCCTTGGGAGGTGAATGTTTTAGGTGTGGACTGTTAGGTGTGTTTTCACTGTTTCTCTTTGCTACCTATTGTCTTCTTGAATAGGCCGATTGTTAGGGTAGCTATAGGTTTTGTCCCTCAGAAAAGGTTAGCAGAAGACAAAGGTTCTCTAGCTGGAGAATCTTATTATGAATATAAAGTAGAAAGGAGAAAAGGTTCCTTGCATATATATTCATGATGAAAATATAAATTCCTAGGGTACTTCAGAACCTTGATGAATTAAGCAGTCCTAGAAATTGGCTTTGGATTGTGCCTGATGGATTTAGCTCTGTCTTTTAAACATTTCTGTGTGAAACTGGAAGATTGTTCAATGGTAAAGTACAATGAATGCACTCTAGCTTGTTTGCATATAACATGTAATATACTTCTTGGTAGACTATTCCAGCCACAGTGACATGCAAAATGGAAGTGAACCCAGATATATGCACGTACATGGACAGAGACTCACTCTAGTTTCTCCCAAAAGAGATATGGAGAGTTCTCCCATAGAACTAGAAACGGTTCCTCTAGTGTCTTCAGTGACATAGAAATAGGGAATTTTCCTATTGTCTAGGGATGGTATTCTCTACTAGCTTAAAATGCAATATACACAATTATAATGTGATAGTTTTTTGCTATAGTGTTCACTGAAAATTTCCTTAGTCAGTAGGAATCATTACTTCTGTGAAAATTCCTGTTTTAAAATGGTTGTAGAACTAGCTAAAAATATGAATATTCTCTTTCATTTAATAATACAAACCTTTTGAAAAAAAGAGAAAACATCATTAACCTGAGAAACTAGGACTAGCTGAGTTCTTTTTTTTTTTGGCTTTTTATAACACTTAGTAGAAATTAAAATGAAATTATCATAGTTTTAAAAGTCAGAATATGATTTGTCCATCATTCTACTCCCTCACTTCATGTCCTCTGTGTTGTAATCACATTAGGAACGTCAAATAAGGCATTGCAAACATTAAATGTTTGCCAGCAGGTGGCACTATGCAGTAAGGCAGTGACATAGCTAGGAAATGTCAATTCAACTGTTTTTATTTTCTTCTACAGTTTTATTTTAAATCACAAGGTTCCATAAAGGATAGGTCTGAGGTACACAAAACATGAAATTATTTAAAAAGTCTAAAGGCTTATTCATTTAAATCAGGACTCAGAAAAAGCAAACTACAATTTCTTTTAACTGATTTATGCTAATAAGTGTTTATTAATGTCTCTATTTATAAATATTTTTCACTTAAAACATAAAAAAAAGATATTTTCAAAAGTGGGTGTAAATTGCTGAAGGCAATGCTATTTAAATTGTGCAAAACAACATCATTGTCTTATTGTTAAAAGATGATACTAAACATATAATCATGTTGGAGAAAAAAAAAGTCTGTATTAGAAAAAAATAGCAAGAAGAAGTAACTATGTAAAACTTTTCCACTGAGGAATACTTTATATAGGCAAATAATTTCTGCTAATCAATTCCTTATAGGGGCAGATGAACATGCATGGAGAGGCTAAGGTTACAAGGCACCTCTGCATCTTGTCTAGTCCAACATCTGTGCTGGAAGAGGATCAGCTAAAGCACGTTGTTCATGACCACATCCAATTAGGACCTACACCACCATGAGGACAGAGTCTCTACAATCCCTCTGGACAAATTCTGGAAGTGCCCTAACATTAACGCTTCTGTGTGTTTAAATTGAAATTATGCGTTTCTATTTATTGCCATTGGCTTCTTGTCATTGAGTCTTAGTAAGAGTCTGGCTACTTCTCCTTTATATCTTCCCATCAATTATTTATACACATTCCTAAGATCCTCTTGAAGTCTTTAGTAATACAGATGTTCCAGTCACTTGATCACGTTTGTGGCCCTTTTCTGGACTTGCTCCAGCACATCTCTCTTGTACTGGAGACCTCGGGACAGTTCATGGTGCTCTAGATAGAGTTTTACTAGCGTGGTTCTACCAGTTTTGAGTCACCTTCCTCAGTGTTCTGACATCACTGTTACTAACACATTTAAGGATACTGTAAAACTGATTTAGTCCTAGAGCACATTGATGGCTTATGGTAGAGTTTTTGGCCATCAGGATTTCCAGGTCCTTTTCTACAGAGCTACTTTCTAGCCCTTGGCCACCAGCACATCCTTTCACACGAGGTTCTTCCTGCCCTGGTGCAGGACCTGGCATTTCCTTTGGTTGAACTTGATAAGATTGCTCACTGCCCAATTCTTCAGTCTGCTGAGGTCCTTATGAAAATCAGTGGTCTGTCAAACACTCATCTCATTTTGTATTATTTGCAGACTTCAGAGTCTCTTGATCCCATCCTCCAGATGGTTGGGGATATAATGGGGATATACAATGGTGATGGACCCTAAGTACACCATTGTGATTAGTCACAACTGGACTTTGGGCAGCTGATAACTACACATTGGGACTGGCAGTTCAGTCAATTTTTGGTTCATTTCTCTGTCCACTTACCTAGTGTGTACTTCAGTTTGTCTGTGAAGGTGCTATGAAAAGTAGTGTGAAAAACCTGTAAAAATCAAGAAGAGCAACATCCAATACTGTTATCCACCAAATCATTTTGCTTCTCAAATAAAGCTATCGTGTTGAATCAGGTATGATTTCATCTTTATTTCAGTCTGTGCTGACTACTCACAGTGTTCATCTTATCCTTTAAGTGTTTGGAAATTGTTTTGAGGATTATTTGCTCTGTCATCTTTCCAAGAATAGGGTGATGTTCACTGGCCTGTAAATCTCCTTCTAGCCTTCCTTGAAGATAGGAGTGATCTGTTTTTTCTTCCAGTCTCTAGAATCTGGAATCAGTCTCTAGGATCTCTCCTAACCAGCATGATTTATAGATAGTCAAGAATGTCTGTGCAATGACATTGGACATATTTCATTCTGTTGTTGGGATCTGTTGCTTTAGGTCCTCTTTGTTTAAACATTCAGTAACTGGATCATCTGCAAGCAAGCATAAGTCTTTCTTTCTCTGGGCTTTTCCACTGAGACCTGGGGTACTGAAGACAAAAGAGAGTACTACTTCTGTGTTTTGTGTCCTCTGTCACCAGGTCCTTTGCCCCATTCTACAATAGATCCACATTCCCTGTAGGCTTACTTTTGCTGCTGCTGTACCTGTAGAAGCCTTTCCTGAAGCTGTTTGTGACCCTTAACATATTCAACTTTTGTTTTCAAGTTTTGTCAGGAGCTCCTTGTTTATCCATGCAGCCCTACTTCAGCCTTTTCTTGAGTTCCAGTACATCATCTTCCCTTGTAGGCTTCTCAATCATCTGTTTCGGGAAGTTCTTAATGTATAAAACTACCACTGAAGTGAGTGCATGCTTTGACTTGAACTTAAATATAACTTAATCTTGTAGCCTGATTTTGTTTGCAGTTTTTGGAAAAAGCAATTTAGCTGCTCTTAGTTGTTTGGTGCAACACACTACAGAAACTACTATAAACAAATATATTGATTAGTAAAAGGAACAATTACTTCATTCTTACTTATTCTGAAAAAAAAAGGTCTTTCTAACTGCATAATAGATTACCAGATTAATAGTACTGTTACTAATATATGCTAGAGTCATCTTTCCTTCTATTCTCTCCAGGACAGCTGCAAGGAATGCAAGCAACCCATATGAACCTACTTCTGAACACAGAATTCCTTTACTTCCTTTCACATGAGAAAATTTCTTATATAAAGTAACAGAAAATGTCTAATGGGTACACTGAATAAGGCAAATTCTCACAGTCTTCAAGGATTCTTATTTGGCAGAATGCCTGTACTGCTTGTTTGAGGTATTTTTGGCTGCAATGAAACAATGCAGGCATATTCAGGATGTGTCAAACAGCCATGAAAATTGTAGTGGAAGAACACAGCAACAATGGTATGTATAAAGGCCTCATGGTAATCAATGAAAAGATATTTTACTTCATTACAGTGCATGCTAGACTATCCCCAAGCAGCTGTTTTCTGTACAGATAAGCTGAGCTCAACTGGCTATAATAAACCATACTTAGATACTTAAACATTTCTATTCATCATTGTTAACTGGGCATAGAATAACAGATTCCTAGAAACTGTAAACCTCAAATAAACTAACTTCTTTTTTCCTATTAAGCTGACATTTTAAATACTTCCACAACCCAACATCTTCTTAATTTCCTTACTTAGGAAAATAGAAAGAAAAAAATGGCCGAATCTCCGAATCTCCCATTTCATAGAATCATAGAATGCTTAAGGTTGGAAGGGACCTCAGAGGTCATCTAGTCCAACCCCACTGCTCACACAGGGTCACCTACAGCACGTGGCACAGGGCTGTGTCCAAGCAGATTTTAAAGAACTCCAAAGAAGGAGACTCTACAACCTCTCTGGGCAGCCTGTGCCAGGGCTCTGTCACCCTGTCAAAAAGTGTTTTCTTAAGTTCCTGTGGAACTTTTGATGCCTCAGCTTGTGGCCATTTCCTCTAGTCCTTTTGCTAGCCACCACTGAAAAGAGGCCGGCCCCTCCTCCTCACTGCCTCCCTTGAGGTAATTATACACACTGATCAGGTCCCCCCTCGGCCTTCTCTTCTCCAGCCTGAACAGGCCCAGCTCCCTCAGCCTTTGCTCAGAGGGCAGATGTTCCAGGTCCCTGATCATCCTCGTAGCCCTGCGCTGGACTCTCTCCAGCAGCTCCACATCCCTCTTGTACTGGGGAGCCCAGAACTGGACAGAGAGGTCCCAGATGTGGCCTCACCAGGGCTGTGTAGAGAGCGATGATCACCCCCCTCGACCTGCTGGAGACGCTCTTCTTAATGCACCTCAGATCTCGTTGGCCTTCATGGCCATTTGTATGCAATATTTCAAAATCATACTATTTATTCATTTTTTTTTTCATTCTCTGTCATATTTTTTTTCTCCATCTTTTCACTTTGACAGGTATATTTGAAAAGTAATGTTTTCTGAGGTTGGGATATAAAATGGCAACACTAATATCACATGGTTCAAACTTACCTTCAAACTGTCATTATCAATATAAAAATTTTTATACTGAATGCATTCCTTAAAATTTTTGCTTCCTATCACAAAAGGTAGTACCTTAATTTTTAAACTCAGTTTTAATTAAGAGTTCGTATGAACCTATTCTGAAGATAAAATCAAAAGTTCGCTTTACAATTTTTCTTATGAAAAAACAGCATGGACTTTACAAAAATCCCTTGGAAACAAAGAAGTAGTAATAATTCAGTCTCCTTGTTTTTAAAAGGGAAGAAAATCAGTGAATGAAATTCCATGAATGCTCCAGTGCCAGAGTCTTATGCTTTTACAATGTTTTGGAAAGGAAAATAGAAAGAATTAAGAAATGTCTTAAATATTCTTCCTGATTTGACATCTGTCTTTTCATTTCTCCAGTCAAATTCAGGTAAATTTAAAGTTGTCTGTAATGGGACTTCATTACTTACGTTGAAAAGACTGTGGACATCATCCTTTCCTCAAAGTGATTTCAATTCAATCCTTTCTTTTTTCTTTGATCCCGCTACATATCATTTGCATTGACTCAAACTCATCTTATCTGATGTGCTAACCAATCCACTGCACTGCATCCTTGTTTTGATATCACTAGGAGGAATAAAGAACTCAGATGTGTACCCATTGTCACTCTGCATTTGGATTCAGAGTTTAAGCCGTGGCTATAAGGATTCTTCAATTTTAAATTTGTCATTTTTCTTTTCTTGCGTTTTTTTGCTGAGAAATGCATATTTCATTTATTCCTGCAAAGTAATATCTTCTCACAAACTTTATTCCATTGTCCTGTCCATTCTACACTGGAAAAGAAAAACAGTCAGCAGAAGGTAGAGGCAATGATCTGCTTCACAGTTGCTTCGTATCCTTGGGTGTTTTGTTGAATGGGGTATCAAAAACATGTTACATAATGTCATGTTTGTAGGTAACACAATGCCACTTACCTGCAATAACATCTGTCTTTTCCTTTCTGCCTGAATATAAAGCCTTTGTCATTTGAGCCAATGCAGCCATGGAAACCATTGTCCTGGGACAAACTTTCTGGGAAAAAATTGTCATTAGATGACATAATTGCTATACTAGGCTCTGTTAGGGAAGTAATTCTGTGACCTTTTCTGGGATGGAGTTGGAGTAATAATCTGATTTAAATTGCTTATTTTAGCAGGTTTTTGATCGTATTTGTCTAATTGTTCACACTGTGCATGATACATTTCATTCAGCATCTTTCTGATGATTTCTGAAAAAAATTGATAATGATGTAGGCTCATCAGCAATCAAAACAAAAGACAAATTTCCTTAAATGAGATAATTTCTTGCAGAAAGGGGATAAAATAAAGGTGAATGTTGTAACCATAACATAGCCTTCTGCTGGTCTCTGTTCATCCAGATTAGTGCTAGCTGCTAGCTGAGACTAGCTGGGAGACTATGAATATTGGAAGAAAAAAAAAAAAAAAAAAAAAAAAAAGAAATCAGCTGGACAGGCCACTATGAGGATTTTGGCTAGAGTTATCCATGGATATCTAGTGGTCACTATTTGCATGAATACTGAAGAATCCCCTAGCTTTGTGATTCCAGATAAATGTACTTTCTTACATGAGTGATTTCACCTGACGAACAAATAAAGAAATTGCTCTAAGTATTAAAGGTAGAGAGAAAAAGCACAGTCCCTTGCTTTGACTCCCTTAATGGCCATAGAATTTTATCTGTGTAATTCTTGTGTTAAACCTAATAATTTCTGCTTGAGCTAGAACATAGATTTTAGAAAGCTATACATTTTTTTTTTAAGTGGCCTTGTCTTCTCACAGGATTTATTGAAAAGAGAGACTGATTCTGCTATAGATATCTGTTAGAAATAATAGCATTGTGAAAACAATTGTATCTTTCAGCTGATTTTCAAAAATAATTACAAACCCATTTCAGTAGTTTTGATCTATACCTAGTATTTTCCCAAATCATGGAAAATTTCTTAGCTTTTTCTAAAATGAATGGCTTTCATAGGTCATGACCCCTAGTTTATCCTATTCCTGGTAAATTTCAGATTAATCTAATTTGCATTATGAGAAAAAAAAAATCCATTTATCTGTGGTACATCAGCCTAAACAGCAGAAAGACTTTTAAAAAGCTATCAAATTGCAACTGTCTCTTCTGTAAAATGGTAGGAGGTGTAATTTCAATTCGAGAAATATTGAAATATAGCGTAGGCACACTTCTTCTAAAACTAATATTGTCAATGAAAGCTATCCAAGTTATTTTATTTTCTTGATATTCAAAAACAGTACCTCTTACATATGCTATAATATATGCAAATTTGAAACTAGCACCAAGTTTTCCAAACAGCAGAGTATTATAGTTGCCCATTTTCAAAAGACCTTTTTAAGCAGAGCTGCACATGAAAAATAAAATTATACAATATTTGAAATATTATTTTTTCTTTCTCATACTTCAAGCTGGCTAAATTTAAGTTTAACCTGTTTCTGTATGCATCTTTTGGTATAGTATGATCCAAGACAAGAAACAATAGATCAGACACTGACAAGATCAATCCCACTCTGCCTTAGACAAAAAGAAATCCTGAAGGAAGAAGATATCTCAAAAAATTACTTAATTTTCTATGTTAGAATCAAAGTCCTGTTGGCATCTGAATACTCAGAAAATTGATATAAACCATCATTCTTCATGGAAAAAGTCTGTTCAGTTTTAGTAGGTTGCGTCAATTAGCATCTCAAAGGATTAGGAAATTATATTTTTAGTCAGAGGACCACCTGGATTCTATTTTAGTTAATCACATTTAAGTTTTTTGATTTTATTTCCTATGAATCAAGATTTTGTGTTCTGAAGCAGTTCTGAAAGCAATAATGAAATGGGCTTTTTAGGACAGTGCTACAGGAGACAGACTATGCAATACCCTGAAGTGTAATACAAGCCTGTTGATTCAAAGCTTTGCATATACTTTACTTCGGTGACCTTGATAAATTCATAAATCTCATAGTTTAGAACTTCATTTTTCTATGTGAAATTATTGTGATGATGACTTGTGTCAGCCCTCAGTGTAAGCTAAAGAAATCATTGCAGATTACTTAGCATTATTAGATGACAGCATTTGCAGATAGGAAAGAGTGCCTGAACCTCAAGTAAAACATGTGAAGTTTGAGGCAGGGTTTGTAAAGCTAGTGGGTTAAAAATGAGAAAAGGATTCAAGAAAAGAACTGAAATATGTGGGAAAGAGTGAGAGAGAAGTCTAATTTTGGCAGAGCCTGTATCATTTAGAGATGCAAACATAAACATATATATATTTTTTTCTCTGAAAAAGTAACTAATGGTATATCTCTTCAATGCAAAGGTCTCCTGGTTGGTAGATGCAGGTGCTAAAACATCTGCATGGTTTGACATAGCTCATTGTTACATGGCTTTACCAATTTTATTTCAAATAAATGAACAATCAGAATGATTATATGCAGGTATGCATAGGCTAAGAAGCACTTCTTGGACCGAGTGGTCTGGACCAAGCCTGTGTTAGTTTGTGAAATTCTCCTCCTCTTCTCCTACAAGTGTTACAGGGTAGCTGTTATGCAGTCACAATAGGGCATACCGCTAATATTTTTTTATTTCTGAAATAGGCATAACTTAGGGATTATGAAGCACTGGTAAATTTAAATACAGTAAGCATTTTAATTTAATATTCTATGTATTAATTCAATATTCTATCTATTCTGAAGGAAATTTTCACTCCTCTTACATTGTTTTATTTGCTTGCACAGATGATTTAGAAATACAATAGGTTTTGCCTGTAATAGAAATTAAGTAATTCAATCTATTAACATTAGTCTGGGGAATAAAAAAAAAAAAAAAAAGTTGTGCAGATCCTCTGAAATAGAAAGCAGTAAAATGCTATCTGTATTGTCTATTGACATTCACTGTGTGCAGCAAATCTGTACTTATGTAATGGCACCTTCCTTTTCATTAACTACTAGTCTCCATAGGAAATCTGTTTTACAAGTAGAGTTCCAGTTGTGAAGCAAATGAATTTAAAGCAGGTATTGCGGCCGAAACTTAGCTCTGTAGCTCAGCTTAATTCTGATTCAGTTCAATGAGCTACATGATCTCTTGAGGTCAATTTCCACATTTCTACAACCTCTATGAAATTTGTATTTATTTATTATGGCATGTAAAATATTCAATATGTAAGTGAAATGCCCTTTGTAAAGGATGAAATGTATGCATACTTTTCAAAATAGAAAATGTCAATGAAGAAAAAGAGCAGTGTAGAGATCTGTTAGCTCATAAAGGTTTTATTCTAATTGTACAGAATCTAATACTGATCTAAGTGTAGACATTGAATATACCTATTCGTTGATAACATATGCCTGTTTGGTGATGATAGAAGAATGGTAATAATATTATGTTGCAATTTATTACAAGCCAAGAAAAAACTTCACAGTCTTCCAGGAAAAAAAGAGATTGATTGTAGAAAAATGAAGCAAGCTGGTATTTGACTTCAGTGAATTATCTGTAGAGAAGTATATGATCTTATGGAGCAAAAAACATATATTTTTTCTTTCTTTCCAGACAGTAAAATCTCTAAAATCGATAAGCCTAGTCACAGAGAACTATTTAAAGGAAAATATTGAAATACTAGCACTGGTTTGTATAGTTGTTATTAACTCATTTTACAAACTAATTATAGCTTTTTATCTGTGGATCTGGAAGTTTTTGTATCTAGGTGAATTAAGTTATATTTTCATATCCAGCCTTCAAAGAAAGGTAGTCAGACAAAATAATATTCTAATCATTCAAATGAAATAAGGTAAGTCACCTACAGTAAACACTCTTGATAGGACTGACTTCTCTCTTTTTACTGCCATGAAAAACTGTGATATCAGCACAAGTTGCCATCTTGCCTAATGACTTGTAGAAGAGAGGAGAGTTAATGATTTATTTCATCTTAACTAGCTAGACAAACCCGGTAAGAACACGCAAACGTTTTTAAGGAAACGCAATATGAGTTGAAACTTAATTAAGGCATTAAATTGAATTGGAT
Organism: Nothoprocta pentlandii; assembly: GCA_013398315.1. Taxonomy (NCBI): domain Eukaryota; kingdom Metazoa; phylum Chordata; class Aves; order Tinamiformes; family Tinamidae; genus Nothoprocta; species Nothoprocta pentlandii. The sequence continues at coordinate 59,259 of VZSG01001367.1, forward strand.
GCAAATTGTCAAAACTTGTGTTTCCTTCAGTAATGACCTTTCTTTGACGATCTTTTATGATTTATAACCTTTAATGACCAAATATTTTTGCCTTTTTTTTTTCCCTTTTTTGTGATGTCTCATTTTTTCCTTAATGATCTGAGGATTAACTGGACAGAATCTTAATTTTCCAATGCAGTGTTTCTTTCTAATACTTCTCTATCTTTGTGTTTGTTTCCCTCTGTATTGGATTTTTTTTTTTTCTAGTCAGCTACAGTACTTCAGGCTATGGCTAGAATGAAATCCAGAGGTGTGATTGCAGTACATGTATCCATAGCTGAATTAGCTTTAACATCACTGGCTGTTGTAATAAAAGAATTGAAATCATTGGTTATGCCCTCAGTAGCTAATGCCCTTGCAATAGCGATTCCACTTCTGTGAGTATTTAGATAGATGGCAGCTGTATTGGGTTTATCTACCTATACCGCAGTCACAGCTTTGGCAGCTATATCTATATAGCAATAGTTTATAGAGACATAACTCAACAAACAGACAGTTCATAAGGAATAGGAAAGTTTAAGAGTAATTTCTGAAATATTTTGCAATCTGCATCATAGCAGGTGCTGTCAAAAAAATCAATAGCTTATAACAGTAAAATGAAAGCAAAGTTATAAAAATAAGAGACTTAAATTAAACAAATAGAATGGAAAGCTGATTCCAATATCCTTGTGCTCATGAAGATCTGATAAAAACGTATACCAAAATACTGCAGGTTGACATGTAGGGAGTTACATTCCTATGTGCAGAGATATAACTTTAGTCAGTGATAGTATTCATTGCAAATAAAGGTCATTTCTCCAAATACTACAGACCAACATTGTCTGAAGCACTACGTGTACAAATTAAAGGAAATACTTCTTCTCTGAGGGGGCACTGAGTAGCCTTTCAAATAGTCTGGACCAATGCAGGTGGGAAGAGAACTGAGCTATGTAGTACCTGGAAAATTTATTTTATATTTACTAGGAACTGTTTTAGAAAATAAAATAATTAAAATCCTTTTAACTGCATAAAACCCAGACATTTGAATTGTATCACACATTGACATCTGTTAATGATATTTAGATAAATGTGGTTTCATTTATTTAATGCACATGGAAGTGTAGTTGCTTTGAATTTTGAAGACTAGACATTTTGTACTTGTAGCTAAGTGTTCTAAAATAAAAAGCCTTTTTCTTTTTTTTCAACACTGTTCTATGGTTTTCACATGCAGATATGATATTGAGTTGGCATACTAATAGTGGTGTGACCATGTGGCAGGTAAAGTTTTTGAGTTCTGCTTTATGAAAATATTTACAACTACAGAATGAACTGAGAGCATGATATGTATAAAATATATTGGATGGGATAAAAAGTATCTTTATGTAAAAGGTAGAAGTCAGAATTATACAGCCATGAGTGAAAACAAAAGAAGTTCTTAAAATATCTGGCTACACTTGAGTTAAGGTTGGCTTATATGCAGAAATTGTCTCAGTATGTCCAGATATGAAACTGCATAGAAGCATACAGGAATTGAGATGGTTTCAGCTGTAGTATATGTGGTGGCCTTCTGAAAATCGGTAGTTTCCAAACTAGAGATTCACTAATTACATTTAAGAGAAACATATTTATGACTTTGGGTGTAATTGTGTCTCTTTGCTTGTGGAGTCCTGAGGAATTGTGCTGCAAATGAACTCTAATCTTTGATAATTCAAAGATCCTATGATAACTGCATGATAGCTTATGGAAGGAGGGAACAAAACAGAGCATGTAAGGTCAAGAATGTGAAAAGTATATTTAATCAAAAATTCTGTGTTGTACTAACACAGCTATTTAAGAACAAAACATGACAGAAGTATCCCAGTGATACTGAACTCAAATACTAGATCACACCTGCCAGTTATCAGCACTAGCAACTACTACTAAGCACTCCATATCAGGTGTCCAACTTGCACACTTTTATTAGCAGCTAAACAACCTAATCAACTAAGGAAGCCAGTAAAAATATGTAACTGTTTTTAGGTGTCTGATTCTTAGATGTTATATTGTTGAATTTGTTTTTCCCCTCACAGATCTCAAATTATGGGCCTCTATCAGAAATAAAACTTGAATGAAATAAACACCAATGACAATTTCTTTTGAGAGTACAGTGATACTTCAAAATGTGTCTTTATTGTTAAATAAGTGATAAAATATTTCTGGTTAAGTCAGTAAGGCTGAGAGTTTATTAAAAGAACAATATTAGTGTCACAGTATTTAAAAAGTGGTAATGACTAATTTTGAAGTGCTAATATGGACAGTTGGGCAGTTTCTGCAATTCACTTGTAGTTGTCAGTGTATTTTTGGAAAAAATAATATTACAAACAGTAAACAGAAGGAATAAGAACACTAATAATTTCGTAGTGCTTCTACATATTAGAAGTGAAAATGTTTGAATTCCATATGAAAGCATTAGCAAAGGGATTAGCATGCTGAAAACAAAACAAAACAAAAGCTTCTGAAAACTGATTCTTTTGATGTTCTGGAATGGATGTTTGGTGGGCAAGAGCTAACTGAATTGTATGTTTCACTCAGTCATACATTGATATACTAGTCAAAAACAGCTCAGGTCGAGAAGGAGAGGCTGGTTAAGCCAAAGCTGAATAAATGTGCAAGTTCAAGAACAACATCTCTCAATCATAGCAGAGAAGAGCACATGGAAGGTGCGCTTTATGTTACGGATAAGACTGGTACAAGTAGGCATAGGTATTAGCCATGTTAAATATATGCATAATGCTATCTTTCACCCTGGCTATAAGTTTATGTTATGCTGCCTTAATGTTCATACTGCACTGCCTTAAGTCTGGAAGCAATCAACAAGCTCTTAAGGCAAAGAAATTCAGGTGTGTAGTGAGTTCTGCCTTTGTGGATTTATTTGGCTTAAGGCTGAGGCAGCTAAGACCTACCTGTCAAGTCTCAGTAATGAAAACACTTAAGGTATAGTGATTTTGGGGGTTTGTTATCACATTAAGAGTTAAGAGATTTTTAATTTCATGAATATGAATGAAAAAAAAAAAGTAGAAGATTCTAGTGCCAGTTCTAGTCTAGATTAGTACATGAAAGAAGTCGCTTTTGTCAGTATCTTACCATTTTTAAAATATTTCCTCTGATGGAGGTTAATAAATTAAGCTTCTTTTACACAATGATATATAAATTGGATATTGCAAATACTGACAAAAGTTGTGAACCATCTCCTTTAATTTCACTTTTAGCATGCTGGTTTTCACAGTCATATACATTAAAAAAAAAAAAAAAAAAAAAAAAAAAANAGGGGCACCAATTAACACATAAAAAACCCAGATATGTTATGTCTGTATTTTTTGCTCTTTTTTTTGAGGCAGGGGGAGAACTCTCTCTGACTGTGATTAAGGGTCTGTCATGTCATTTTTTTTATGCAATCAATCTGGAAAGCTAAAATAAATATGCATATTTGGCAATTTAATGCAAGATACTTGCCAGCAAAGCTTCAGTTGCATTTTTACTGCTTCTCTGTAAACTTCAGACCAAAATCTTCGCTAACTATATTATGAAGCAAAAATCTAGCACCCAGCTGTGGATATATCAACATGGATGTTATTGAAAAATCTGTTCTATTTCTTTCCTCCATGGAAATACACATATGTGCAATTGAAGGCTTTGAAGCTGCACTTTGATTTGCATAGACTCCTGTAAAGCTTATGCCCACAGCAAGTACAAATTAAAAATAATAGCAGTGAATATTAAGATTAAAGTTTTTCTGACCACAAGAGATGCCTGCAAACAACACCTATTTTGGAAAATCTTCATTTTGATGTGCTAATATGTTTAATCAATGGCTATCAATAATATCAGTAAAAGTGTGCAAATAAAATGTGATCCTGACTTTACTGGAGGTGATGAATACTTTGCAATTGGTTTTAGCGACACAAAGATTTCACTTTTGCTCATAGCTACACCAATGAAAATCAGAAAAGATTCTTTTGGTAAACCATTGTGGCTGCACATGTAATTCTAGTTTGCTTCCTTTTTGTTTACTGAAGCAAAGCCTCCACAGAAAACTCCCCATCAGTTATAGGGTATAAGACTATGAGACTATGTGCTAAAATAAAACGAAAGTCAATGGAAAATCGTGCTGACGGTCTTCTGCCATAACGTTAAATGCCTTTGAGATATAGGAGAAAAAGCAAGTATCAGACCAAGGTTCATTTAAATCTTCTTTCTTAAAAATTGGCTTTGTATTAGAAGGGCTGATACAACCATAAAATAAGGAACAGTGTTTGGTTTCACTGTTATTAAGCGTTTTCCAGACTTCCTTTTCTCTTCTGTTAGACAATTTTATTGCATACATTATTTATTTATTTATTTATTTATTCATTCTTTATTTTGACAATTTTACTAAGCAAAATAGTGGGAAGACAGTCAATTTAATAACGTGAGTAGAAGGAAAAGATATACCAGCTCATCTTCAAGTGATCTGTATGGTTCATACTTCAAATATATTCTCATGTCTCCTGTAATTCCCTAAACCAGGAAGGCCGGAGTGTGGTGTATCAATTTAAAGCTACCCTCCTGAGAGATGGTGGAATAATAAGAGAAAAGAGAGAATCACAGAATTACAGAATCACAGAATATTCAAGGTTGGAAGGCACCTCTAGAGATCATCTAGTCCGCTCAAGCAAGCACACCTAGAGCATGTGGCACAGGGTGGCGTCCAGGCAGGTTTTGAAGACCTCCAGAGAAGGAGACTCCAAAACCTCCCTGGGCAGCCTGTTCCACTGCTCTGTCACCCTCACAGGAAAGAAGTTCCTCCTCACCTGAGAAGTTCCTCCTCACCTCAGCTACTTACATAATCCTAATGTGCCTAAATCTTAAAAAAATAGTTTACAAAAACTAACAGTATCTCAAGTAAATGAGAGGGCTGTCAGGAGAATTCAGATTTTGTAGCATTTTTATTTTGTTTCGTTTTCTTCTGCTTAGCAAGCCTAACAGATCACCTGATGTACCTCAAGCAGAGGTACTCATGTTTTCCTGTGAATTTCATTAATGCTTACAGAAAGGAATAATCATGATTTAATCACATAGCTGTAATTAAACTCATGCAAATAAATGCTTTTTGAAATATAATGTTTTGAGGCTTGCTAATCATACCCTTATATCTCTAAAGTCAGTAGACTTAGACACTTGTATTAGTATAATAGGGTAGTGATTTCAGGCAATTGTTTTAAAAACATAGCTCCTGATTCATTCAGGTGAAAAATAAAGGAACTGTTCCTATGTTAATGCCTGCAAAGTTTTCACTTGATTACAGTTAATAGATGTCACAGAGGTACTTTCTCAAATAATATCTTAACCAGATTATATTGCTGCATTGCTTTTTGTAAGATACAAAATCAAAAACAATAGTTACTTAAGCACATATGAGTATTTATTATCCCAAAAGAAGAAGAAAAAAATATAAACTACATGGATAGATTCATCCAGCTTCATAAAGAATAACTCTTCAAAATCAACGAGATTTCAAGAGAATTCACCTGAAGCTCAAGGTAAAACATCCAGGGAAATTAAAGAGATAGAATCAATTTATAAAAATATACATTCATTTAATATATATTGGATATAAATTATTTTTGACTGCATATTCTCAACAACATGAGAATGTGGCAGCTTTATTATGCCTAAACAGTAGAATATATATACACACATATATATCACAGAATCACGGAATGGTTGAGGGCCACAACCACATGGGCTACATAGAGCAATATACCTAGAATTGTGTCCAGCCTAGCTTTTGACTATCTTCTAGGATGGGGACGTCACAACCTCTCTTGGCAATTTCTTCCAGTGCATTGTTTTTTTTAAAGTATTCCACCAAATGGTTACTTCCAGAAAGGCCGAGCTATCATACTACAAGAATGCTCCAGGGAAAAGCATACTTAAAGAACTGGAAATATTGTGGCATGATGCAACTCAGACGATATTGGAGGCTAAGAAAAAAATATGCAAGAATAATATTTAAAGCAATGTAGTAACCTACATCTCTTATGACCATGTCTAATTCTTCTTTAGGTCACGTTCTTTTTTTATAGAATCATACAATCATTATGGTTGAAAAAGTCATTCAAGATCATTTAGTCCAACTGCAAGTTCTTCAACACATTAAACCATGTCCCAGATCATGCAGCTCTCCAGCCACTCTGTCCCAAGATTGTAATGCTACATAGGGTTGTTGTGACCCAAGTACAGGACGCGGCATTAGGCCTTGTTGAACCTCATGAAGCTGCTCTTGGCCCATCAATACAGCCTGTTCAGATCCCTACGCAGAGACTACCTATTCCTCAGCAGATCTACTTTTCCACCTGCAAATTTGCTGAGGTCGCACTCAATCCCTCATCCAGATTATTGATAAAGATATTAAAGAGGACAGGCCTCAACACAGATGCCTGGGGAACACTGCTTGTGACTGGTTGCCAGATGAATTTAACTCCATTCTTCACTACACTCTGGACTCAGCCATCCATCCAATTCTTTACCCAGTGAACAGTCCGTCCAAACCATGAGCTGCCAGCTGCTCCAGCAGAAGGCAGTGGAAGACTGCATCAAAAGATTTACTGAAATCTCAGTAGACCACATCTACAGCCTCTCTCTTCTTCATCCACTTCCCATTGTCTGGGACCTCTCCTGTTACAATATTTCATGTCACAATATTTATGATCACAGAATCACAGAATATTCAAGGTTGGAAGGCACCTCTAGAGATCATCTAGTCTAACCTTCCTGCTCAAGCAGGCAGACCTAGAGCATGTGGCACAGGGTGGCATCCAGGCGGGTTTTGAAGACCTCCAGAGAAGGAGACTCCACAACCTCCCTGGGCAGCCTGTTCCACTACTCTGCCACCCTCACAGTAAAGAAGTTCCTCCTTACCTGGAGACGGAACTTCCTGTGCTCCAGCTTATGCCCATTACCCCTCGTCCTATCGCTGGTCACCAGTGAAAACAGCTTGTCCCCTTCCTCCCTGCATTCTGCCTTCCTGAACTTATACATGTTAATCAGATCCCCTCTCAGCCTTCTCTTCTCCAGAGAAAACAAGCCTAGCTCACTCAGCCTCTCCTCGTACGGGAGATGTTCCATTCCCTTAATCATCTTAGTTGCTCTTCTCTGGACCCTCTCAAGAAGCTCCACGTCCCTCTTATACTGGGGAGCCCAGAACTGCACACACCACTCCAGGTGAGGCCTCACCAGAGCTGAGTAGAGGGGCAGAATCACCTCCCTTGACCTGCTGGCAACACTCCTCCTGATGCAGGCCAGGATCCCATTGGCCTTCTTGGCCACGAGGGCACACTGCTGCCTCATGGTTAACTTAGTGTCAACCAGGAGTTGTTGAGTAGTTGTTGAGTAGGACTAAGTTGTTGAGTAGGACTGCTGATAGATTATAGAGAGCACTTCCGTCAGAAGCACACTAAGTAGTGCTAGCATAGTGATGCATAAAAAGCCCGATTATCTGACCTATGGTATATTCAGTCAATATGACATTTATGTTTATGTTTAGTTTATTCAAATGTGTCAATTATTATATTGATGATTATGTTAACCATATCACAGAAAGGGTCTCAAACTTTGTGAGGTCAACACACCTTTGAATATCTTTGCACGACTTCTTCCAGGTTTGAAAGTTTATAAGAACAGCTGTCCTATTTCATTTTGACTTTTCCTTGTTAGAATTTGAAAATATTTTTTTATTTGAACATATTCTTTCCTACATACATGAATATAAATGTGTATATATGTCTGTAAAAACATAATATGCATTTCTGAAGTTTTAACTGCGAAAAATGCTTCTAATATAACAATAGCTATGTAGTTCTCAAGCATCTTCATTTAATGTAGTGTTTAGTTTATGTCGTGTGTTTTGCTAGTGAAATATAAAGTCTCTACCACATTTTGAGAGTATCTAAGGTAAATAGATTGCTTCCCATGGATTTCGAATTCATTAAAATAGAAGAAAAGTTTAAAATTTCTATTAGCCAAACTTGGGGGCAGGGGAAGAAAACTATTATGTCTTCTTTGAACTTTTAACTTACAGTAACATTTAGTAAGTATAAGGAGTACAAAGGATTAAAAAATATTAAGAGTCTGAAATATTAACTTTAGATGAGAAATGTATTATCTGATATAATTATTTTATACAAACCCATTGAACTTGTAATATATGCTCAAGTTATTATTACAGGTGCCGACAATGACAGTTAAGGTGAGTACTGTGACAATAAGATTACTCTGTTAGAAGTTAATTTTTTATCAGTCATTCCAAAAGATTGTAAAATAAACTCTGAAGGGTGATTCAAGAAAAAAAATACTTTTAGAAGAATTTGAGAACTTTTTTTTTGTACTAACATTTAGTTTTAAATATTCCTTGGTTGCATGCATGTATTCCTTTCAGTTAATTTCCACAGATTGCAGCTAATGATTTTTAGTAGCTCTATTTCTATAACTCTTTAACAACTCCTTTAACTTTTTGCTTGTACACTGTTTTCCCTCTAGCCCAGAAAATAAACAGAAGACTTTAAAAGTACAAGTACATCTGAAATACTTGTATAAATTAGTACTACTTCTATAAGCCTAGGAGACTGATTCTTAGTCAGGCTGTATTTTGGCATTAGGTCTTACCTCCTCACCTGCAGGATTTTTTGGGCAAAGAAAAAGCCATCTTCCTAATGTGTACTATATTATATATATATTTTATATATATATATATTATATATAATGATTGATGTGTACTATATTAAAGTTGTGAGAGTTATCTGTATCATCATATCATGAACTTCCACTGGCTGCCTTTCTTCATTGTCGCATATTCTCCCAGCAAATGTACAGTGGAAGCTGTCCACCTTTAAATACATGATGCATGGTCCACAAATATGTTAGTTTGGATGAATCAAGAGCTGTTACGCAAAAACTAAGATAAATTTTTATTTCATACATCAGGCAGTTGTCAAGCAGTATTAGTATCTTTTAGTCAACAGAAGAGTGAAAAAAAACTGCAGAAAGGTTTATGATTAACAGATGGCAAGAGCAATGGAGTAAAACTGGTATTGACAACTACTTTTATTCTATTTCTTATGTTACATCCCTCAGGAGGGACTCTTACTGGAAAATAAATTTAAAATTGGACTTCTTCCTTAATAGCTGCTGCTATATGACTGCCTACAGTAAATGTCCATATGTTTTCTACTTAGGTGCCATGTATAGGTAGAACAAATAGATCACACGTGAAGCAGTGGTAAACTGTGCAGTTCTTGTTTTCCTAGTTTATGAAATAAGTGCCATTGTGGTCTATTATTTTTGCTGAGGGCACAGACATGTTTTGTTTGTTGAGTTTATTACGAAGTGTTGTCTACTGTATTTCCAGAGAATTAGTTCTTTTCTGAAGCCTGAGAGTGTGAAGTTGAAATATCTGATTAGCAAGCAACATGTCTTGCTTCAGACTCACTGACCACTTTTCCTTTCCCACAAAAATACAATGCCAGATCCCACAGTAATGTTCTTTTGCTCCCGAGGTAAATTTTTGAATGATCTTGGTAAAACCAATTTGAGTAACAACTGCTTCTGCTCCAGGTTTAGGTAGATAATAACTGAAAGACTGAAGAAATTTAAAGCAGTATACTCCATCTCATTTTCCACAAGTTGTTTCTTTTGACTGGTGTTGAGACTCATGTTTTTAGAGAGCATAGTATGTCTATACTGTATAGTCCTATAAAGCATGAATTAGCAGTGCTAACCTCCTGACAGATGTGACCTCTTTGACATAAAGTTCTGTGAGGAAATGGTGTGTTCCATACATCAACAAAGCCCAAGCTATTATTTCCAGTTAACTGTGATTTCTTCAGGTCAATCTTCAGGATTTCCACAAATTAAATACGTGTCTTAAATGAATAGACAAAGTTATTTGCATATCTCAATGAATTACCAGCCAGGCAAAACTTGAACATTATATTGTATTTCTATCATATGATTTTATAATATTTTAGGTTTTTTAATATAATTTTAAGCTTGCTTTTATTTATTTAGCCTAGTTACTTTCATTTAAAGCGTAATTTTTTGAATCAATGTTGTTAATATCATTGTGAAAGTAGGCACTTATCTTTCATCTAGAAAAAAAATTGCCTGTTATGTTGTGAGGCTAGGATATTAAATTAATCTCTTTTAAATTAATAATTGTCATTGTTATGGATAGCCACTGTTATTGTTAGGTCATTGTTATAGTTGTCATCATAACAAATATCATTTTTATGAATAAGGTGGGCTTTTCTCGTTTTTGAAATGAAGAACGAAAATGAAATATTCGCTTGGATGTCATCATGTTAACAGTGCTATTTATGAATGCACTATTTCATCATCAATTATACTTTTTTTTTTTAATCTTCTTTCTAGAATTTCGAACTCTCTTCGAGGTGCATCTTCTCTGTAAATGTTGGGAGATGGCAGTATTTTCTTTCTTCTTTCTTTCTTTTATTTATTTTTTCTTCATGTACAGCTAGAGAAGTTAAGATGGGTTGGAAACAGAGTAATATTTTTTTTTCAGTTTTACTAATGACTGTCAGAGGTCAAAGTCTTATTATGAAAAAAGAGTTCATAGTAGCCACAGAGTAAGAAATCCATCTTTTAATTGACTCATTCCTTAATAAATTTTGCCTCTATTACAGCTAAGACTCTCAGATGTATTTTTATCCATTCTCTCATTCACTTTTATTTAATGTCTCTTGCTCATGTAGGAATGACTTTCTAGTTCTCTCATTTTACAAATGAAATATTTCCCTTCTCAGATAAGAGGCTGAAATAAAGGACTGACATTCCATTCACAGACCATTTTATGTATACACAAGGTCATTATGATATCTGCTACAGCACGTCTCCATGTTTGGTATTTAATAAGCTAGCATTGTCATGGTTGCAATCTTAGTTAGGAGAAAGAGGTAACAAATTGAAACTATGGATGGATTTATTTTTCAAATGTTACATTTAATACTGAAGTTGTTTAAATACTTATTCCTTTCCTTGGGTCTGCATATCATTCCTCTCTTTCAATTTTGACAAATCTTTTATTTACTTGTATGCTCATGACATTGTCGTGCTAATATCTGATAAGAGGACTAGAAAGATTAACACTATTCTTCATGCCGAGCTAGCAGAAAGTAACAAACCGAATTCATGAAAATGAGGCTAATACTCAATTTAGATAAGACTTCTGGGGTATTGTTCACTCCTTGACCTCTGCCAAGGAGGAAGCTTTTCAAATGAATACAGACAAGAGCACAAATGAATGAAACAGATTTTAGTGAGCATTTTGCAGTATCAGAAGTGGCTTTTTTTTTTTCCATCTTCATCTAACAAAAAAAGACAGCTGACACTACATCTTTATTTATTTTACCCATATAGAGCTAATTTCTTCCAAGAATTTTTTCTCTGACTAGCTTTAGAAAATTTGCATATCGTTTCCATCATTAGATCTTAATCTCTTTTCAAAATCTTTGTTCTTGTGGCAGAGATACTGTCAGTCTTCCTCTCTCTATATTTCTTATGGACATTTACATTGCATAATAAAGGAGCTGTTTCTGCTAAACAACACAAATTAACATTCTTATTCTTGTTATCTATTATTTGATTGGATAAAAAATGGACTTTATTCTTACTGTACTTCTAACAGTAAATAAACTGAGAAAATCATCAGTGGATATAAGAAAAACAAATATTTTCTGAAAATTCAGAAGCACATTTGAATTAGTTAAAGAGATCAATTACTTAACTATGGGTAGCATGAATTAAGTATATGAACCGAGTCGTAATATTGCAAGTGCCTGGTTTTAGCTTGTAGAAGTAGTTTAGTCTTTAACTAAAATACTTAGCCCTTAACCAAATCCTTTTATCATGTGTCAGTTGACAGGCATTAGTTGTTAGTTTATATGGTCTGTTTTAATTACCTGCAGGGTAAATGAGTTACTCAGAAAACACGTCTTCTGTATTTATTATGTAGGTGAAGTATTGGGATCCAAGTCACAACAAATACGGAATAAAACTGCTCTGAAATATGTAGTGCTACTCATTAGAAAGATCCAGAAATAGTGATAAATGTGAAAAGGCTGAACTTTTTCTCCATTTCTAAAAAATATGATGAAGAACATGTTGCAGTTACTGCTGCCTGCATTGTCCTGGAAGCATGCACTATAGACTTATATATGATGTGTATCATACATACACTGTGTGTATGGTATATAATAAAAAAAAATCATTCCACAAATACCATCTAGGTAAATAGGCACAGATGGATATAACAAATGCATTGGAGAAACATCAAAAAGTAGAAAAATGTTATAAAATGCTGGAAAAGGAATTGAAAGCACTCCATTTGCCGAAACTAGTAGTTTACCTGTGTTGAAAAAATGTCACTAAAGAAATGTGTTCATATTTTTTTTCCACAAGCAGTGAACACTTACGTTTGCCTTGGACAACATTGTCAGCTTTGGCAACTAAGATTTTTTTGTTGTTATTGTTCCTTTCCCATATATGCTGAAGTTTTTGGCACTTTGAAAATAGCGGAGGAGACAATCTCCCATTTGGTTCAAGGTGCACTGCTCCATCTGCAAACTCATGAGGCTGCCTGCATGAACTGAGCACATTGGCATCTCTATAAGCAACAGAGGCACAACAGCTGCTAAAATGCCTTTACACAACAGTAAATACATTACAGATATTCTAGGCATTCAGGAGCGAGAATGGAAATTATACTGCAAATGAAATACATTTAGGAGGAAAAGAGAAGAAATAGTGACAGAAATTCTGTAAGACAACTGAAAGGATGTTGTGCTCTTTGCTTTTGGCTAGTCTGAAACTGAAATTGGCAGAGAGAAGAAACACAGCTAATGGGTGTATAACAATTCAGTCTAAAAATAAATTCGTGTTTTACTAAACCAACCATGTTTACTGATCTGAATAGGAAAGTAATTCAATTAACTGTAAAAGCAGCCATATATTACTGTGTTGTCCAAGAAAAGATACTTAGAAAAAGGCACTGAATCTAAATCCTGTGCAGAAGCTAGTGTTTTCAATGAAATTTCAGGATAGTTATTCTCTTTAATCTCTAAGAATATAGTAAGTATCTGTTTTTGCTCTTTGGTTATTTTATGTCTTTCTCCTGATGACTAAAATTAAAGGTACTACTAGCAGGTCACAGTCTGTTGCTACAGTTTCATCAGGATTTTGTGTTGAATTGGTGTCATCTGGCAATCGGGCGTGTAAAATACAGTCTGAAATCAAACAAGAAGCGAGACAGTGGAATTGAAATAGTTCATTTACATTTTTTTTCTCTCTACAGTCATGAGAAATGCAAAAATTTATGAATCAGTTTAAGCTGCTGCACTATGGGGTGCTTTTCAGATGATATTTATTTTATCTTGGCTCAATGAACAAAAGTACAGAGAACTAACTGTCCTTAAGCACAATTGAACTATAAATATCATGAGAAAAATAATTGTTCATATTTTTACTGATAGCATGTTCTCTGGGTTCTCTAATTAGGGATCAGGATATGACTTTGCTACATTGTTGCCCAAACTCAAAAGCCCTGATTGGTTAGAAACAAAATGAGGTAAAAAGAGACAACATATGGATAGAAACAGATGGAAAGATTAGATAAAGAAACAGTGAGAAAATATTAAAAAGATCTTGACATTCCAGAAGCCTTGATATTAGTAGGTATGATTCTAAGTAGAAATGTATTTGAAAGAATGAACAGACATATTTACACTTCCATAGAGGCATTTAGAGAGTGCCTTTTATACTTCCTCTCAAAGAGGGCAGTATAGTGAAAAATAAAATTTTCAGACAGACAAAAGTATATCTGAAACTATCAGTACAAGGTCAATATCCTTGGTCATATAAAGTAAAATAAATGAGTTGTAAGTACATATGTATGGCAAATACAGTGAAAACAGTGACTAAGGCTAGTTGTGAAGGTCCTTGATAATGAAGGAATGTGGCCTGTGTGTAAGTCATGGAAAGAGGTCAGGAAATAGTGAAGAAAATTAAGTTATCACAGAATGGACTTCTGCAAGTGCAATAATCCTTGACATCAAACTCTGACAAATTCTCTGAAAAAAATCCCTATGTTAGGAAACACAAGAAGTTTCATCTCCATATGAGGAGGAATGTTTTTACTGTGAGGGTGACAGAGCCCTAGAAAAGGTTGCCCGGAGAGATTGTGGAGTCTGCTTCTTTGGAGATCTTCAAAACACGTCTGAATGTGACCCTGTGCCATGTGCTCTGAGTGTCCCTGCTTGGGCAGGGGGCTTGGACTAGATGATCTCTAGAGGTCCCTGGCAGCCTCAATTATGCTGAGATTCTGTGATTTTTCTCCACTTAATCCCTACATCTTGAAATTGTATATTTACATCTGTAAATCGTATACTTACACACAATTGCCTTTTTGAAAGCTCCCATACAAGTATTTTTGCATACTTCCCAGCACAAAATGTATTATTCTTATTTGAGTTACTCCAGATACAGTTTTATAATTAAAATGTGCTAATTTGTGTATTTTTCATATACATCTTAAAAAGAATGCTTGTTTTAAAGTTGTGTTTTGTTTTTCCTTTGTTCCTTTGCTTAATTTCTAATGCAAATACTTCTCAATTTTTTTTTTTTTTTTTCCCTCATGAGCAACAATTTTTGACAAATAGGAACTTCTCCTGTAAAGTCAGTGTTTAGGATCTTGGGGTATTGTTTGTGTTCAAGTAGGTTTCCATTTTTGATTTCTTCAAGATAGAAATGAAGATTTTTTTTTTCAATTGTAGTGAGTCTTTAAAATACAATGATGGAATAAAAATCTGCTTCAGCCATTTTAGGATGTGGAGACCTAAAAGTTGACTTACAGAGGGAGGCTGGATAGTGTTTCACGGAGTCCTGACCCTGACAGCAGTCAAGACAGAATGGTCCAGGTTAAAGAATATAATACAGCTAAATAGACTTCCCACAGGAGATGTGGCCTCTTGTCTCCACCACTTAGAAATGACTTATACCCTATAACTCTTCTTCTAATTACATACATAAATGTTTAATTTTTCTTCTTGTGTAGTGAAGAGCTGAGATTGTCCAACTGAAGTCAGTGGAATTATATAATATAAATCATGAAGAACTGTGATTACAATCTTCCCTGCAGTTAATACTATCTTCACGTTACCTTTTTCAAAAAGCCCTTCTTATGCTTATATAAAACTCACCTCTGTATTTCCTTCTAAGACAAAGCAGGAGTAAATATCTTTAATAACATAATTTATATCTATCTACACTACTTGTGGTTTCATCCAAGAATGAGATATAATACGGTTTAATTATCTGGCCTTCAAGAAAAAGCTGTATTCTGTGCAGTTTATGAGTTGCTAACCCAATGCTCTAAGCCTGACATATAATCAAATGGGGCAGCAATAACCTTTCCTTCACTTGTTCTCTTTGCAGTCACTTACATTCACTCAGTCGTAATTAAGTCTGTCCCTAAAGGACAGTTGCCTTAATGACATGAAAAAGCTTTGCTGTCTGAAATAATAGATATAAATGCTAGAACCCCATTTTTTGTGATGCTTAATGGAATATTTTAACAACAACAACAACAACAACTCTTTATATTTTGAATGATTTTAAAACACATAAAAATGTACTTTAAAGGGATGTTTATAGAAGTAAATACTACTTGCAGAGGAGAAACTAATGGAATGAGTAAACAAAATCAACATCCTTTCTTCATCTACAAAATTATATTGGTTACAAGAAACAGCAGTGGTTTTTATAAGTAAATTATTTGTAATATCCCACTGTCACTCAGTTGCTGGTAAATTCTGTAATTTAGTGAAGCTGTATTTGAAAAGAGCTTTTATGGCTTTTGAAATTATGGCTTTAATTATTGATCAGACACTTCAGCATGGCATCCATAAATGCAAAGCATTAATTACTCTAGAAGTTAGCTGTAGAGTTGAAAAAAAATGCTGAAGAGATTTAAGCTTCTCCTTCACACACTACAGGTGGTGCTTGCCTAATTATCGTAAGCTCTAAGTAATGTGGTGACGGGCACCACAGGAAATTAAAATAGCTAACCAGGTAAAAGTAACCAGGTAAAAGTCCTTGCTGTGATCTGATATACACAGTCTGCTGTTATGCATGTACATCAAACTATGCCATATAATCCAATCTATTGGATTAGAGAGTCTTCATACTCTGTACGTACAAACACACTCTAATCTCTTAGGCGCACCATATAACACGTTTGCAATCCCTTTTGGATGCCAAAATTCAGGAGTTTGCTTATAGCAAACGTGTCCCTCACATTTAATGCTCCTTATGCTACTATTGTATTAAATCCTTTAATCTTTTCTAGGATGTACACCTGCTGAAACCCTAAAAAGCAGTTGAGTATGTTTCACAAAAGTTGGACAATATGTTAATATATTCTGCCTTTGCAATCTCCTGTTTAATAATGCATGCCATTGCATCCTGGCACCTACCTTATTCTCTTCTCAACTTAACATTTGTTTATGAATATTATAACAGGAGTTCTACATTTGCTAATCTGTTTTGCACAGTGACCTGAGAGACCCCTCATTTTACCTTGTGCAGTATGTGCCACAAAGTATTTTGGGAATTTTGTAATGATGCAGAAGCTAAAAGGATCCTGCTCTGCTACTTTTTTTTTTTTACAGTATGTGTTAAAAAAGAAAAATTTGACCAGATTCTGTTAGAAATAATCAATTTATTTGCTATTCAGAAAAAAATGGTAAAAGAGGTGTGTTTTGTTTTTATTTCCATAAGATTTGATTTATATTAATACTTTCTCTATTTTTGCAATTTTATAAGAGAACAGTCATAAAATATAGGATAATTATAACATTGATATTTACTGAATGCAGTAATCTGTTTGATTTTTTCTACATACATTTCATGAGACTGAATTTATTGTTGATTCAGTATTTCTGCTTTAAGATATAGAGTGCCCAATTGAGCTCTACTATAAAAGAGTGAGGCCCAGAAAGGAAAGAACACTAAAAACGTTTTAACATTAAAAAAAAAAAAAAAAAAAAAGGCTAAAATTTCTCAGTTTTAAATGACTGGACTGGAAGATAAAGTATTAATCCATCCTCCTAGGTGTACAAGCTCACCATGTAGCACTTATAACATGCTAGTCACCTTGAAAGTTCCCTAAGCAAAGCTCCTTAAACAAATGTGCCTGAAGCCAGCAGACATATTAAGTTAGATGGAGTAACCAATAGTTAACAAATAAATGAGAGAGATATAGGAGAATGTTAATCTCTTCTCTCTAGCCTCCCAACTATAATCTTTCAACTGTTAATACTGTAAATCTCACAAATGAAGATGTCCGTGTCCAAGAGTACACAATCAGTTCTTACCTTTTCATTTTATCAAGCAAGGGAATGATATAGCTGTTTCTCTGTGCAGTAGCTGTTTCTGGAATCCAGTTAAGTTTAGAGGATGGGCTGATTGCTTCCCTCAAGGATGATCTGCCCTGAGCATTCAAAAAAGTACAATTCGAGCTGCCTAGAGAGACACAAAATAAGTCATCTGAACAAGAAGAGATTACCAATCTTCTAAGTTGAGGATTCACCTTAACTTTGCCTTCAAAAGTTTTAATTCTAGCTCAGGTAGTTATCAGCATTTTAGGTGACCAAAAAAACCATGCCTACAAAACTATAAATTTCACAAAATAGTTATTACATATATATATATTAATATAATAGTTATTTTAAAATTTCAGAAAATTAGTCT
>VZSG01001368.1:27540-60554 GCA_013398315.1 Nothoprocta pentlandii
GCTGGACTCTCTCCAGCAGCTCCACATCCCTCTTGTACTGGGGAGCCCAGAACTGGACACAGTACTCCAGATGTGGCCTCACCAGGGCTGTGTAGAGGGGGACGATCACCTCTCTCAAACTGCTGGAGATGCTCTTCTTAATGCACCCCAGGATCTCGTTGGCCTTCTTGGCCACCAGGGCACACTGCTGCTTCATGGTCATCTTGTCATCCACCATGACATCCAGATCCTTCTCTGCAGCGCTGCTCTCCAGAAGGTCAGTCCCCAGCCTGTACTGGTGTCTGGGGTTATTCCTCACTGCACTTGCCCTTGTTGAACTTCATGAGATTTCTCACCACCCAGTTGTCCAGTCTGTCCAGGTCCCTCTGGATGGCGCTGCAGCCCTCTTGGGTATCAGCTACTCCTCCCAGTTTCATATCATCAGCAAACTTGCTGAGGGGGCACTCTGTCCCTTCATCCAGGTCACTGATGAATAAATTGAACAGGAGTGGACTCAGTACTAACCCCTGGGGAATACCGCTAGCTATAGGCCTCCAACTAGATTCTGCGCCACTGATCACCACCCTCTGAGCTTTGCCATCCATCCAGTTCTTAATCCACCTCATTGTCCATTTCAGTGGCACAAAGGAGCCTATCTCTTTACAAATGTGTGAAATACTCCACATTCTTTGGTGAACAGGACTAGGGAGTGCAGGCAGAGAGGTCGTGCTGTGTGTATGTGATTGGATGCAGTTGAACTCAGGGGAAAATAGGAGAGGGAGAAGAGAGCTCCTTATCAACAAATGACCACAGAATGAACCTTAGTAGAGTAGGCACAAGCATAATGAGCTAATGCATATTAACTTTCACACCCAGGGAGGCATAAAGTCACTTTAATTAAGACTTGCAATATATGCCCAGGGAGGGGGAACATATCAAGGAGCAGCATGTGTTAGGCGGGCCGGGAAGTCTGTAACTTCTGAGTGCCTTAGCCAATGGGGAAAAGGAGAGGGCCTACCTCGGTCGGGAAACTGGGATAAAAGGAGGCTACGCCCTCCTGTAATTTGGGAGAGCCCACAGGGGTTTGCCCTCATGGACTGTCCCTTTATTCGAATAAAGTTTTAGGACTCATCTGTCTCCTTTGTGGACATTTGGTTCTTGATAGAGAGATTTACTGCACAATATCTTCAATATTATGCAATTTGAGATATTACCAACATTAAAGCATTATTCATTAGTACAGTGTAACTGAAATCCTTTAGCTAAAGTTAACTTAATGAAAAAGAACAATTAACATTAGTCTGAGTCATTATAGAGGTGAAGGCAAGGTATTAAATCAGAGAATGTCATCAGAAACACATGCTGATACTTCTCCAGTATGAATGTACATGTAGACAAGCACTCAAAAGAGGATGATCATGTTACATAACTAATACCAAATAAAAGATAATATCTTATTGATATAATACAAAATATTATTTGAGTCTGCATTTGATTGTCAATTGTGCATTGACACAAAAAAACCAATACCTAGTCCCCTAGTTGTTGTTTCCTCCCCAATCATCCTGGTATATCTTCTTTGTAGATTATATAGTGTTGGCACAACCCCATGGCTACTTAGACAAGCCTGTATTGATCACTGTGCTGTGATCCCACAGTATGCAACTACCTAATGTTGGCTCTGCCCTTAGACAATGCTAATAAGGAAGGAAAGGCTCCCTCCTACAGCAGGTCCCAGGACTCCTGCTCTGATATATAGAGCTAGGACTACCCATGCTTGCCTCAACTAGAGGCCTGAATAGCTGCAACTGTAGCACAGGCACTGCTACAGGATAAATATGGTTACAGTGTGTAAGACCATGAATATAGGTGAGGTTAGATTTTTCTTAAAACATGAAAGGAGGGGATCAAAAATTACTTTGAGTAAGTATTCTATTTTCTTGATGAATCAATTAAGGAATATAAGGATTCACATTTAAAGAATAAGAAACTGTGCACCTAAAGGAAATGCTCTGTAGTCTGAAAAAAAAAAAGAAATGTCATAATTCAGAAAATACACCCCATACACACAAAGTTAACAACTCCTCTGAATCATAAAATATTTAATAATGTATATTTCAGGGGAATATACTGTATATAAAATTTCAGATTCACCATATGAAGCAATTTGAACCCTCTTTAATCTAGCACTGCCTTCAATGCTGTATAGATTTATTGTCACTGATACAAGACCTACTAAAAGCATACAGTTTTAACTAATACAAAAGTGGCTTTTTCATATGAAATATTTTTTTACACAACTAGCATCTTGAATATACTCTAAATTCAAAAAAAAACCCACAGATCACTTTACACTAATATATCAACAATGCATTCATATTGTTCTTTAGTAGTCAACTTGCATAAGATAGATACAAGAAAATTCACAATGAAGCTCACAAAAATAGACTAAACAATAGCCTGTTCTTGCAAAAAAACCCCAAACAACAACAAAAAAACACCATAATGGAAGAAAGATAAAAAATGATTATGCACACCACAGTATTTGCTGTTGTTTAAACCAACTGGCTTAAGTGCTGTTTGTTTATTCTTGTTTTGTTTCAGGTGTTTGGGTTTTCTGGATTTGTTCTTGTTGCTTAATTAAACCACACAGACTAGGTACAACTAATATTAAGGAAGCAGTGTGTAGCTAAAACTTTATGAACTTTTTTTCATCCCCACAATTTACTTTCCTCTGTCCTGAGGTAGTTACAAAACAAACAAACAAAAAATCATAACTTAAGCATCAACTAGCCCTGACCACTTAGAGCTAAAGCTTCTGGGGTTTGTCTTGTTTTTTTTTTTTCCTTCCTTTAAATTTTGTTTGTCAACTCACCAAAACTACCTTTGATGTTAAAGACAGCTGAGAAGTTCTCACTACATAAAGAAAGATGGTGGTGGGGGAAGAAGAGGGTTAGCTGCTTCAAAATGTGATGATAGTCCCATCAAGCTGGCTGATTCACTGTTGACTTTCCCATGTTTATTCTCCTTTACTATCTATAAAGTCAATGAGAGAAGTATGAAAGGATTTGAGCATATCACCGCCCTTTACTGTAACCTGGGAAGAACTGGTCAAGTAGTGTCTGCAGTATCTTGTTAGGAACCATGGTGTAGCCCTTTCCAAGGTCATAGCGGCAGGCAGGACAGGTGAAGACTTCGGCTCGGAAAGAGCGTTGTAAACAGCTCTAGGACATATAAAGAGGTAAAAGTGTTACAGCTTTTGCTTTATATTGAAATTATAGCTAGCAAAAATGAAGCAATTACTAGGAAGCCAAAGATGCTGTTTCCTACATTTCTAGAAACAGCAAGTTCTTACTAAGTTTTCTTGTCATATTACTACCTTTACAACTAAATGACTTAAAGAATTCCGCTGCTTTCAAATAGGATACAAAGCAGTGAGTTTGGCTGGAATTTAAAAAAGTGTCACTAATGAGATACTTCATTTCCTCTAATGTGTCCGTGGGGATCAGATTCTGTAGTTACTTCCTAGCATTTCTGTTAGATTGCTTAAGTATTCCAGGGCTCCATTTCAAGATGCAGATGAATACACAGGTGTATAGAATTTTTATCTAACAATCTATAGCTATAGCATCTATAGCATCTTTATGACAAGACTCAATGTTGAAGCCTCAAAGGCATGAGTAGAATAAAATAGATTTTAGCATGCACAATCTCTATCAGTTGATTATTAATGTTGCTCTCCTTTCTTCTGTTCTCCTAGGCTGCAGATAGTCCAAAGCTAAACATGAAAAATTTATGAGGGCCAATCTTTGCCCAAACATCAGTGTCTGACTGACATTCTCTAGCTTAAAACTGTAAATGGCTGTTATTTTCTAATTTGTCATTGATAGCTTCAGATTCTATGTTTTGAAATTGTTGCCATTCAACTTTGTTCTCCATGATTTTTTTTCAATTTCCACCACTATATATTAAACCCCTTCATAATACTTTATCTCTGTGTAACGAGCAGCTCTTTACAAAAGTCTTGTTCTAGTCTCATTCCTTAACTACATAAAATTAACTTTATGTTATTGTATCAACATGTAGCTCCTGGAATAAACCAATCCCTAGCATAACTCTACTGATTACAACAGTAATGGTAAGCATTATGTCTATAAGAAATTATACCAAATACATTTCCATTAATTTTTACATAAAATAAAGGTTAATTGATTATATGACAACCACATAACTGGAAGCAAGCTTGTTCAATTTCTTGCTCAGAATGCTAGGCAATAATTATCACTTTCCTAAAATATATTTTGGCTCTAGTGACTGGTGTCTCAAGGGCAAGAATACAGCCCAGAGCAAGACAGGGATTATTCTTACTTTACAGACGTTGTGGAGGCACTCTGTTGTCACTGGCTGGTAAACCAGCTCCTGACAGCAGACACACATAAAAGATTGTTCCAGTTTCTTCAGAAAATTCTAGCATAGAGCAAAAGAAAAAAAAAAAGTAGATTAGAGGTAGATCCACAAATATGCAAAAAAATCATTTTTATTAAAACCTACTAAACTTTAAAAAAACTAATTTGCCTAAGTACTATCATTATTATATATATTTCAATTATGTACAAACTAATGGGCCAAATTCACAGACCTAAATTGAGAAAGAAATTTGGCCTTTATAGCATTTGGTAAATGTACAGATACCTTCATAAGATACTTGCTTAAAATCATTGTTAAGCATCCTTTTCCCAAACTCATAGTTAGCATGGTCTAATAATGTTACACAAGTGCTGGGAGTTTTTAAATCAAATATTCAGTATGATTACAGGACAGCTTGACAATACAAGGAAAATGCTTACAATGACAAGGAGATTGCTTACACTAAAACTCTTCTATGTCAATCTTCAAGTCTCAGTCCAAGCTACAGATTTCTTTACCAGCATTATTCATATATTTGTGAATATTTTACATAAAGACATTTCCACACTCTCATAGCTATTACCTCTACCTATCTTGTACTCATTCTGTATGTTATATTATTCTTCACGGCTTCTTGTTGCTTCTTATTTCCTG
Source organism: Nothoprocta pentlandii (assembly GCA_013398315.1). Taxonomy (NCBI): domain Eukaryota; kingdom Metazoa; phylum Chordata; class Aves; order Tinamiformes; family Tinamidae; genus Nothoprocta; species Nothoprocta pentlandii. The sequence goes on from VZSG01001368.1 coordinate 32,581, forward strand.
AGAAGTAAACCTCTATTGTGTTCAGTGCAAAGCAAAATAACAAAATAAATCGTTATATTAAAAAATGTTGGAAAAGTCAACTTAAATGATGTTCAAGATCCTGCAAGGACCTCAGTTCAAGATCCTGCGAGGAGGAAACTGGGCAAGAAGTAGGATTGCAGCCTGAGACTTCAAGAGAGCATCCTGAGCAAGTGTGCGGACGATACCAAGTTGGGTGGAGTGGCCGACACACCGGAGGGCTGTGCTGCCATCCAGAGGGACCTGGACAGGCTGGTGAGTTGGGCAGAGAGGAACCTCATGAGGTTCAACAAGGACAAGTGCAGGGTCCTGCCCCTGGGGAGGAATAACCCCAGGCACCAGTACAGAATAGGGGTCAACCTGCTGGAAAGCAGCTCCACAGAGAGGGACCTGGGAGTACTGGTTGACACCAAGTTAACCATGAGGCAGCAGTGTGCCCTCGTGGCCAAGAAGGCCAATGGGATCCTGGCCTGCATCAGGAGGAGTGTTGCCAGCAGGTTGAGGGAGGAGATCCTGCCCCTCTACTCAGCTCTGGTGAGGCCACACCTGGAATATTATGTGCAGTTCTGGGCTCTCCAGTATAAGAGGGACGTGGAGCTTCTAGAGAGGGTCCAGCGAAGGGCAACAAAGATGATTAAGAGACTGGAACATCTCCCGTATGAGGAGAGACTGAGTGAGTTGGGCCTATTGAGCCTGGGGAAGAGAAGATTTGAGAGGGCATCTGATCAAAATGCATGAATACCTGAGGGGAGAATGTAAAGAGGATGTGGCCAAACTCTTCTCGGTGGTGACCAGAGACAATATGAGGGGTAATGAGTACAAATTAAAACACAGGCAGTTCCATCTCCATATGAGGAAGAACTTCTTCACTGTGAGGGTGACAGAGCCCTGGAACAGGCTGCCCAGGGAGGTTGCGGAGTCTCTTTCTTTGGAGATATTCAAAAACCTGCCTGGACACAACCCTGTGCCACATGCTATAGGTGTCCCTGATTGAACAGGGGTTTGGACTAGATGATCTCTAGAGGTCCCTTCCAACCTCCACTATTCTGTGATTTTCTAAATTCTTCACATCCATGAGAAGCAGTATAGCTAAAAATGTATTCAGAAAGCAAGTCCATGAACAATTCCCCCACTTTTCCACAAGTCAGAGAACTAAGGTTTTGAAGATGATTTAGTTGTGTGTGAGTATCGTTAAAAGAAAACAAAAAGCCCATCAAGCCTAATTCTTAGCACAAATCAGAGAATTTGCAAGATAATATCTGTTCTTAGTGATTATTGCTAGAATTTTGCACATCCATGACAGATAAGTGATCACTGCTGCTTTTCAAAAGGAGAAGCAAAGTATCTTATACATCTTTCAGTAAGAAATTCACCTCTGCACCTGCTGAAGTGATTATGGTAGTTTAATTGTTTTCTTCTGTCCTCACTGTGAAATTCTCTGCAACAGTTAAAAGAATGTTCCTGTTTTGCAGTCTTCTCTGAGGAATATGGAATAATTTTTCTGTCATATATTTTACAAATACAAGCATTCTGTGATTCTTGCACAGACCTTATTCTCTCGTGTTTGTGTTTCAATAGTCTCAAGAACACCCACTCAGGTATAGAAGCGAAAAAAAAAAATCTGAAGTTACTCAAAATACAGTTCTTGCAATCATTTTTATAACATCAGATTCATCTCAACCCTAAACTTATATAGTAAAAGTGGAAAGGCTGTTGTTTCAAGCATCAGGATTTACATTCTTATTGCAACTACCTAATGGTATTTGCATGATTCCCATTGCCTTTGGTAGTAACTTTGATTGAAATTTCTATATGGTTATGTGCAGAAATCTAGGAAAATTACTTTCCATTAACTGGATTTCTCTTAAGATACTGTTTTCTGTTGCTTTAGAAATGCATAACTACTGCCATTTGTCACATATAATTAAAAATTGAAAGTCTAATTGTTTACAAACATTGGACAACATGTAAATAAACAGCTTATAACTTTAGTATATCAACTCCTACACAAACACAGTATCATTACAGCAATAGTAGCACTGTAAGTGGAAGAACAAGGAGTTACCAGATGCTTTTTTTTTCCACAGTAGATAGCCCCTGGCAATTCACAAATAAAACAATTTTGTACATTCATTTTTAGGCATCCATTCTCCATGTAATGTTTTGGTCTTTCCCTGACTTGATAGTAACCTTTACCAAGATTCTTAAACATTCTGATATCTTGACTTCTTTTTCTTGTGCAAAACAGCTAAAATAATTATGAATGGGACTGGGAGACTAATGTTTTTTTAGAGACTAACATCAAAAGGAATCCACAAGTCTCTTCAAACTTGAACTATTCTTGCTATTTTCTTTAAATTTGGGGAAGGGAAGTATTTCCTCTTTTTTAATTAAGCTGCTCTCTATAGTGAGAGGTATAACTAAATTGAGGTTAAAATACTGTTATATTGAGACTTAGATATCAAATGAAAATATTTCTTCTATCTCCTTAAGTGAAGGAAATCACATGTCCCATCATCAGTTGTTTCTAAACAAATATTATGTATATAGCAAATTTTAACAAGTTAATTAGATTTTAATAAAGCCTCATTTTTCCTAACTCTAAATAAAAACACGTTAAAAAATGAAGACTTTAAGCAAGTTGCAAGCATACTGGTCCTTCCTCAAGATAAGCAAGTACTTCATCCCACAGTTTCTGGTTCATACAGTCTTCTTTAATCAGCCACTGCTGCTGCTGGGTCAGTTGAAAAGCCTCTCCTTTCCCTCCATCTCCCATTCTCATGGCTTTGGATATATTTGTAGGTTCCTCTATACCTGTTTAAAATTATGACAAGATACAGTAACAGTGGTAGCCTGAACTAGTAAAAAGATAAGACATTTTTTTTTTCTTGAAATATGAATTGCATCTATGTAATGCTGCAATGAAGCTCCAATTCACATTGTTCAGCTTTATTTAGACTATAGCACAAAAGTACATAGAAGACTGTTCATTTTTCCATGGTGTTTAAGAAAACTTATGAGTACTGAACTCGGTGTTTTCATACTATTGACTCAATATACCTAACTTGACAGAGCTCTAATGCTAAAAAGTAAAAAGAAATACCATCATCAATTGTCCTTTTCTGGTTTCCATTACTCTGGCTGGTTGGCTCGTGTTTTGGCTCCTGTTTCACAGTTTGCTTCTTAACCTTATCTTTTTTCTCTTTGCTAGCCATGGCTTCCAAATAACCTTCTGGATACTAAAAAACAAAACAAAACAAACAAAAAAAAACCAAAAAACAGTTTTAAAACAGAATCAAACTACCAGCTAAATTCTAAACGAATTGAAATACTTTTAAAAATCCTATATAAACAAGAAGGCTTTAAAATAAATATCCATTTTTAGAAAAGTGTAGTTAAGTGAAAAACTGAACTAGAATGGATTTTATTAAAAGAAACTTTATATCAATTTCTACATCCCTCCAACTACACAAGCCAGAAAGCTAAAGTTGAAGATGATATCATGTAGCAAAATAACCCGACCAAAGGAAAAGATTGGTTTGCTGAGAAAAATACTATTTTGATTCTTCCCATCTTCCACAAATGTCACAGCACTGAAATCCTCACAGGTTAGTTTTACCTCCCTGCCTGAAATATGTTATCTAGCTCTTCAATCATAGATTACAAGTAAAGAAAAATATATAAAAACTTATATTTTTTCTACGTTCTACAAGAGACTCTACTATGTGAATTACATTTATAAATCTTATCAAGTGTAAGCATCACAAAACTAGATTCAAAGTAATAATTTTCTGATCCATATATAGAGTAATTCACTGTTAAGGCAGAAAGGTTCATCAGTACTTGCAGGGTTCTTCAAATTACAGATTATCTAAAATATTTTTTGATCTTAGACCCTGCCCCGTTGAATGAAAATAGGGCTTAAATTTAATTCAGATTCCTAGTTTTAAAATTTAAGACTCCATTTACTTGAACAGAATATCAGAGCAACTTTGTGAACACTGATTCTGACCTGTACACTCAGCCCCAGTTTCTTTGATCGTTCCATCCCTTCTGAAGTCCAAGGTGCAGGTTCAATATCATCTCTTCTCAGAAGATAGCGCCAAACTAAGAATCCACATTTTCCAATTTCTGGCCAATATTTTACCACCTAAGGATAAGTAACAACAATTTTATTTTAACTATAACACTAGATCCTCAAATCTAATTTAAGAAAATTCCAAATATTCAACAGACATTCTGCTAGGTTGTCATCATTTTACCACAAATCAAATATATGCAGGTAGTCATACTTTATTGGCTCAAAGCAAAGAGAGAAATTTTGAATTATATGTTACTATTTTAAAGCATCTACTCTCTCAGTTGAGAAACTGAAATGCTTGTAGTTTTGATAAATAAAATTCTCTTTTAAAAGATGCACATCTTTATTCCAGATACTGAGAAGACATGATTAAGTGTATGAAAAGCCAAAAAGGTAGTTGGAAGGAGTGCAGAAATCAATTGATTTCCAGGGATGAATATTATTCATCAGGCACACACAAAAATAGCTTATATATTCAACTTGATATATCCTATTATAGATTGTGTTCTATTATCACTACTCTGAATACTTTCATTTCATTTCACTACAGAATGAGGTAGACTAAACCATCCTCACAGTAACAAAAGAATCATTCTTTCAAAAACAATAACAAAGACTTTCCTATGTAACACACCAAAAAGATCTTAAAAAAAAAGTCTTGAGAAAAATATAATGCTATATATGCAGGAGAAATCACAATACCTTGTAAATGCCATCATATCTGTTGCCTTCCTCTGGGGCATATTTGCTGATCCGTCGTCCTTTTGAACTGCGCACTACTCGGACTGGCTTGCCAGCTCTCCAATTCTTAGACTCTGCTCCATTTTTATCATCCAATGGGGCATCACAGTTAAGGGCCAATGCCCTGAAAAACACACAAAAATCTTCATAAAATAGATTGCTTCATACAGCTAAAAATGAATGAAAAAATATGAAAATCAATGTGACAAGATCAAATTTGTCTTGTCTAATTCTGTTTTATCAAGCAGAAGAATTTCCAGTGAATTCTTCAAGAGACTGCAATACTGAGGGAAGCACTGAGATCAACTCTACCATATGTGAGAAAAAAATAGGAATACCATATATTTAATTCCAAATGTTCATAATGAAAATTCAGCTAGTATAGTTAAGTAAAACAAACCAATACCTTTGAGGTTTAATGTTTTTAATTTTTAAAAATTATTATTTCTCAAATAACATAGAAGGAATTGAAAAGGTTTTGACAATGGCAATTTTTCCCTCTTACTATTCCACTGCAGATTTTTTAGGCTTTTTAAGTGTATATGAATTGATAAACATCATGAAAAGTAACATATGGAAAAAAGTACACACAGTGACTATTCAAAAAGATATCTGTAACAATCATTACTCTTCTTAGTCCATAAACTGCCTAAGATTAGGAGTTATGAGACATGAACTTAATTCAAAGACAAGGAAACCATAATGTTCTTCTTTTCTATATGCTCTTATTATACCTAATCCTCTTCTTTCCAAATCTAGAAGAATATAGATGGATCATCAAAGATACACAAAAGAACAAATATCAGTAAACATCACAGTAAGGTTTATTCTTGTTTAGTTGCAGCATCTCCCACATTTACATGTTAGCCCTAAGAATGAATGAGAACAAGAAGAATGCATATGCATGAGGTGGGAAAAATATTGTTTGGAAGCTAAAATCTTTATGGATAAATATTTATCTTTCCAGAAGAAACACAGGGAAATAAATCTTAGGGAGAAAGATGGCATTTCTTTTTATACAGTAGAGAACCATTAAGTAATGGTATTTATATCATCTAACTTTAGGTATCTGGAGCATACAATAAATGGGCAGAAATAAGCTCTAGCTTGCACTGAGTCTCTCCTGAAATACTTACTTTTATCCACTAACTATATAGGTGCCCTATTTTAGACATTTGGAGTAAGATAGTATGAATTCATCCTTGACTAAACAATTTTAAACAGAAAATATTTTTATAACCATATACTGATTTGAGTATGGATGAGCTAAATCTACAGACCATATTATACAGAAAAGTGAGTAAATGTGAAGTGATGCAGTTTTTTCTAAATGCTTCTTTTGTAAAGATAAAATAAATGATCTGGATAAATGAAAACACTGTTCTGATTCTTTTACATGGAACCTTACTAACCTGCTTCAATCATCATAAGTGTTGAGAACATTAGACCCAAAGCAAAGACTACTACCATTCAATCAAAATTGATAATTGGCAGCATCATGTTACACTCCATGCAGATCAACCGCTACAGTGCAACAAGACTGCCAGTCTTGTTTTTTTTTTTTTTGCCAGTGGATTTCACAACCATTTGCTGAGAGAAGAGGAATGGCAAGACTAAGGAGCCTAGGTTTTATTCTAGGTGCCAATAAAAAAGTTTGTTTTAATGATTAAAAGTCATTATAAACCTGCTGCCCCAATCCATTTTTCTCTCTCTCCCTTACACACTCTTGTTCTTGTTTCATCCTCTATCTCCTCATCCCTCAGCCTTTTCCTCTTTCGCCTCTAAGTACCAGCAGAAAGTCTGAAAGAATTCCTCCCCAGTCAATTCCGGTGTTTGACAGCAACACATCATATCCAATGACAAATCTGGTAGAGAAAGCCCCAGTCAATCTGACTAAAATATTATTTCTATTTATTTCTATTTATTTCTATTTATACTGGGGTAAAATATTATAAATTAAAGGGATTTTAAAGGAATCTAACTCAGCTCTTTGGATTGGAACATTTTGCTTTTAATTTAACCTTCAAAACTTACCTATTCATGTGTGTCAATGTTTGATCAAACGAATGTTCTCCAATTCTTTTATTACCAGAAAGATCTCTACCTCCACTTCCAGTATAAGTAAATTCATCTCCTCGGTCCTGTGCAAGAAGATTATCCACCATTTTAATGTTCCAATTTAAAGCATTTAAACTGAAAACCTCCTCCTTCATTGGTTCTAGTTACTCAAACAAAAACAAATGTCTGAGGCAAAGAAAAATGTGGTCAGTTTCAACATCATTCTCTTTTCAGAGCAACTGTGCCAGTAAAAAAACCTGATCCAGATGGAACATATTCATCAGAAAGATTATAAAAACATATCTGCCTTTTACAAATTTCTTTGAACTCTTCAAGCATTACTTTTAGTCACACAAATATTTCTGGTTCAAGGAATTTATTCTAGTTAGTGTTTACTCATTATCTTTCTAACTTCACAGTTTAGAAGAAAAACACATTTGAAAAATATGTAATACATCACTCAGAGGTCTTACTTTTGCTTATGCATGGGACCAAGCTCTAATATGGCAAAGCTCTTTGTACTAAAGTACAAGACAGGTACTTTACTTCAATAACACTATACTCATTTGCTATCAAGTAAAAAGAATCAGGAAAAAACACAAACAGAAAGGAGGTGTCTATGTTTTTTTTTTTCATTTACAGAATTACCTCTTCAATTCAGTGGTCTGAACTACTAAGAGCTTAGATGCAAGTTTATGATCTAACATAATTTTGGAGTAGCATGTATTTCCTAAAAAATATTTTTTGAAACTGAACGAAGGTCGATTAAATCTTCTTTTAATACAAACCTTAAAAGTAATGAAAATATACATAGCATTTAAGTGAGGCCAGTATTAATATTTTTTCTTTAGATAATGTCACAAATTTACAACTCAAAAAAATCTAAATATTTTAGAAAAGACACAAATATTTTTATAATAATATCTCTCTTTTAAATGCAAATACTGAAAATAGAATATTTAAGGAAAGGATATACCAGGATTTATACAATATCATTGTTATATTTATTTCTAATCAATGAACTTCCAGTAGGATATAGCAGATATAAAAGGATGTCATACATGGGCAACATCGAACAACTTTTGAAGACAGACAGACAAAGAGACTAGAACTGTTTAGTGAAAGTTTTATAAATTTATAAAATGATGAGGTATCTCAGAATTCAGCTCTTATATGTCTATTTTTTTTTCACTGATTGGTAAATAAATAATAAGTCACTGCTAATAGAATGTGCAGTTCACATAAATTTGACTGGAATAGTAATAATACGAAAAGGGCTCTCACATGGACTGAACTGTATTTGCTTGGCAAACTGAGCACATTTGAACAAACTGTATTTTAACATTGAGCAAGAAGCATGTGACAAACCCACAAAATGCAAAGGCCCATCCTTAAAAATCATGAATTCAAGAGGATTTGAGTTTCATAACAAACAAGAAAACTGAACATGCACTCACAGTGCAGCAGTGTGGCCGAAGAGGCTAATGCAGTCTGCTGATATATATAAAGAAGGAAGTAAGCAGAAACTGGAAAGTGTGTTTTTACCTCTTTTACAGTAGTGCTATAACAAGTATTGGAATAGCATATTTAAAATGATGTCAAAAATAGAGAAAAAGGGGGGAAAAAAGGAAACAAACGAACAAGATTGGAGAAACTTATAAAAGACAAAGGTTATAGAATTTTTAGTTTAGCAACAAAGAGTATGTACAAATATCTTCATAAAGAGGAAATACTGAATGCAAAAAGACTTATCTAACAGGCAAACATAAATCAAGGAGAAATGGCTAGAGGTTTAAGTCAAGCAAATTCAAATAAGAAGGCACTCGTAACTGTATTTAGTGTAACCACTAGAATAAATTTCCATAGGAACCAGGACATGCTCAAACTTTTAATGTCTTCAAAGTAGGACTAGATGACTCTGGAAGATATTCTTTAGCCAAAGCAATATTTTAGTCGCATACTATTGGGCTATATTGTTATAGAGCAAATAAGCAAAGGATGGCATCCCTTGGCAATTTTTAGTGTAACAATATCCCTTATCTCATTTCTGCTCTCATCTTCTCATGCCAGTGTAATGACTTATTTAACACACATCTCTCCTCCCCAAATAACTGTGGGGAAAGATGACACAGTTCCTGGAATAGGAAGAAAACAGGATTGACAAGCAACTTAAACAGAGCCCTGATCATAGTAAAGAACAACAAGGGTGCCGATTTGGAGAAAGAAGGGAAATGGAAAGGACATTGAACCATAAAAGGCAAAATAGGATATACAAATAGGAACCCCCAGAATAGGGAAAGGGAGAAAGACTGGAAGAATACGTAATTGCTAGCAGGGAGAGAAAGAAGCCTAGATTGGCAAGAAAGTCATTAGAGTAAGTTAAGTATGGACATAAATACAGCTTGTGGCTTGCAGGAATGATACTGGCATAGTAGGGAGGAGGAATGGAAGACATACAGAACCTACCTCCACAGCAGTTAAATCATTTTACTTTGAAATTGGAATATGCCAGGAATATATACACAGCCAACTACTAAGGATCTGCTGATGGGCAGTGACTCATTAAGCCATGATTCCTCAATAAGTTTGAGTTATGATCCTTCCTATAGACAATTCAGGATCTTTCTATCAACTCTGTAAAGTTCAAGTAACAGCCTGCATGTGACAGATGAGGGCTGAAGGCTTCTTAAATCTTAACAAGCTCAAAGGGCAGAGCTCAGGATACTGATACTGCTGTAAAATTCTGTATTGGACAGGTAAAGAAAAAACTGAAAAGGTGACGTTCAGCAAAGGGAATTTGTTAATGCTATCTGCATTCCAACTGTTTGTGAGAGGCCCAAAGTCCCTCTTTAAAAACAATGAATTTGTAAAAAAACAAAAAAACAAACAAAAAAAAATCCCACAAAAAAAATCCCACAATAAGAACACATTCTTATCTTTCCTTTCTTCCTTTCTTTCCTACCTTAAGATAGGTAATTTTCTCCTATTTCTCTTCTGCTTTCCAAACCTTGTTTTCACTTCCTGGTACCAAAACTTTTCAGCAGCTAACAAGACTTTTTGGTATTCTCTCTTCTCCTAATGCCTTCTGTCTTTCTTTCTTTATGTTGTCTCCATAAAATTATTTCTTAACTGTCCTGTTTGCAAAGTTTTAGACCAAATGAGTTACTTCTCTGCATGTTTTCTATTATCTCAATAGAAGCAGTAACCGAGATGTTAGAGATGTGAGTTATTTTTTCAAAGGAGTGCCTCAACAAGCTACTCAGCCTCAAACATACAAGATAAAGAACACAAGATACTCACAAAGTAAGATTACATTAAATCACATTTCTCTATTTCAATGATAGTTCCTCTATTGTATAGTCAGTTTTGAATCTAACAAATAACAGAGAATCAAAGAGTAAAACTTTCAAGATATTTATATAGGATACAACATTTCCTTTGTACCTAGCACATCAGTAACAATTCTCACACTGGATCCAGATGATATAGCTAGCATGTCTAGCTAGCATAGATACAGATCATACATATCATTTTGACTATCAGTTTACCCAGAGTTGACTCAAATCTGAAGCTCCTATTGCCACTTCATTTGTATTTAAAACTATTTCAATAAGCAATTCATCAGTCATGGCACTGCATCTTTGGCACTGGTGGAACTGGTCTAGTATTTTCATTAAGCAATGAACATTAAGCAATGGTTCAGAAGTGCTGGATCCTCATCATAAGCCCTAGATAAATCTAGAGATCTGAATATTGTTTATGTTGTAATTGGACAATTTCAAGCAAGTAGAACACAAGCATACTGACAATTTGGAACTGACAAGTTCTTAAAACACAAGATTGATGTGGATACACAGGCTATACAAAATGGACAGTGGACTGTTTCATAAAGTAGCTCATTAATGCCACGTTCCAGGCACTATATTCGTTTGACTTAGATTAAGCAAAGAATCTAAGCAACAAGTATATTAGCTTAGAGTTCCTTTTTTAGTCATTAGAAGTCATATACACATACATACACAGCCTCAGAAACTTCCGTAAGAGAAGCAGAGTAGATACTATTCTTCAAGAGATTCTAAACCTCAATATCAAGAGGTACCATATGAACCTATATGGAAAAGCCACTTAATGAAGAAACAAACTTTGATAATCTGAAGAACACTGAAGGAAGATTAATTAACATCTTAATTACCCTATCCCAATCCAACAGAAGCAAAGGTTTCAAAATTTTTACAGAGAGCAAACATAATTTTTGACCCTGACTCAACATCAATGACCATAACCAGAATGACAATTTTGCAACTCAAGGAACAGATACTTCAAAAACAGTTAACCATGAAAATTGTGATTGTACACAGTAGTTGAATGTATCTAATATCTGGGTTACAAATGTTAATCCATTATGAAAAAAAATCTTAGATTTCAAATTCACAACAGAATTCTTGAAATTTCTTCTGCTAATCTACCCATTACAGTTATTAAGTATCAAGAACAGGACCACCTGATTTGCAATTTTAACAAATCCAATTACATCTTAAAACAGATAATGAAAGTAATCGAACACCTTGTCACTAAAACCTAGCTTAAACATTCACAAGAGAAAAATTAGCATATAAACATTTTTGATGCATATTAATTATATTCTTAATTAAAATGTTTTACATATATAACTTTATTTGGACTAATGCTCATTTTGCCAAGTACAACCTTACTCCTTCTCAATTTTGAGGTCCAATCCCATATTGATGCAATTTGTTATTACCAAGCATTCTAGCACCTCAGGTGAGCAAAGTCAACAAGCCTGTTTGCAGGATCATGAACTTTCAAAACTGATTCATAAAAGAGTTGAAAGCCAAAGAGTGATTTCTATTTCCTGCAGTATATTTTTGAAACTATTCTTACCCCAATGATAAATTATTCATTCAGAGCCAAAAAGACAACATCAAACAGGTAGCATGTTGGCAGTGAGTAGAAAAAGTTTGAAAGAAATTCTAAACACAGTAAAATAGCTCCCAAAGTGTACTTATTTCATAGAATCATTGAATGATGTAGGTTGGAAGGGACTTCTGTAGCTTTCTAAGTCCACTTGGGTCCCATGCCTCTCATCCTTCCACTGTGCATCTCTGAGAAGAGTCTGGCTCTGTTTTCTCCACATCCTTCCATTATGTAGCTGAAGACAGCAATAAGATCCGCTCCCTCCCCCCGCCCCGCCCCAGCCTTCTCTTAAGGCTGAACAAAGATGTTTTTCTTTGCATATGTCATGTGCTCCAACCCCTTGACCAGCTTGGTGGCCTTCCATTAGACTTGTTCCAATATGTCTGTCTTGTATGTCCAGGTCTGTCTTTTACTAGAAAGCCACAAACTGGACACAATACTCCAAACATGGTCTCACAGACATCAATTAGAAGGGAAGAATTCCTTCCCTTAATCTGCTAGCTACACCCTAGCTAATACAGCCCAGGATGCAGGTGGCCGCCTTTGTTGCAAGGGCATGCTGGTGCCTCATGTTCAACTCGTCCACCAGGACCCCCAGGTCCTTTTCTGCAGAGCTGGTTCCTAGCCAGTCACCCCCCAGACTGTATTGTTGCATGAGATTATTCCAGTCCAGATTCAAGACTTGGCATTTTCATTTGCTGAATGTCATGACGTTCCTGTCAACCCATTTCTCCAGTCTATTCAGGTTCCTCTGAATAGCAGTCCTGCCCTCCAGCATATTGACCACTCTCCCCAATTTGATTTCATACAGAAACTTGTTGAGACTTTACTTTGTCCCACTGACTAGACTGTTAATAAAAACTATTAATCATTAATAATGATTGCTAATAGTAGAATTCACCATAATTGTACAAAAGCAAGAAAAGGAAATGTTTGGAGGGCATCAGAAGTTTTTACTTGAATGTTTATTAAAGTTTTGTTGGAGAAAAAGGATATCGTATTTAGTATACTTGTAAGTACAAAATTTGATTTTCCCTGTATGTTCTTAGAGGTATTAAATTTCAACCTCTTTCAGAAAACCTTGGAAAATGGAAATAAATCAAAAAATAGAATTTTGGTATATGGAAAAAAAAAAAAAAAGAAACTAACACCAGAGATGCAACTGAAAAAACAAGTTGTTTCCTTTGCATCCTCAAAAATGCCTTCAGAGACAATCTCCTACAGTTGCAGGTAAGTGCTGTTGACAGAGAACACATAACATTCTGATGCTATTTTGAATGTTTACTTAATTTCATTCTCTAAAGCCTTTGTCCTTGCAATTAACAGCTGCCTGTGTTTTTATACAAGTTTTGTAATGCTTTATTCTTCACCTGAAGCATGATTCAGAATTTCACCTGATAAAACAGAGCTACAACAAGGGAAGCACCCTGTGTAAACAGTCATAATTAAAAAAAAATCTGTAATCTATTTATACACAAATCTTGGTTGAAAGGAAGGAAGGAAGTTGCACAATATTAGTATTTTATTTAGCAGTATAACTGCTTTGATTATTTTAGATGTTGATATCAAAGTAAAAAAAAAATCTAGCATCTTCCCTTGGGTAATAACAATAATAGGATACTGAGACTTTTCTATCAAGTACTGAGAGCCTGAACTGTAAATTACATCAGTGGGAGTCAAGAACCTTCAGAACTTCATAGGATCGTCACATGCATCTTTTATTCTGACCTCACTAATATTAAAATATGTGATATATTTAACTTCAGAGGTATAAAAACTCCCAAAGGCATCTATCTGTTTAATTTGACAACAATAAAAGCAATGACCAGGGCAGAACTTAAAGTAAAAAGTCACCAATTGCAAAAGTCACTAATTTATGATATCAGATTTTAAACTATATAAGCATATTGAAAGTTAACTTAGTGGATAGTAGTAATATTACATACTCATATTTTCATAAAGACTAATTATAGGATCAACAACAAACACAATTTCCCATCTTTATAAACTTTAAAATAATATATTAGTGTTTGAATAAATGACATACCACTTCATCCTCAAATCCTCCAGCTAGTACAAGTGAATAAGCTCCATCATTACTGCGCCCATGGATTCCGCCAACATGGGGCCTGTGAACCCCTGCTTCACTTACCTTGAGTATTAAAAAAAAAGAACATTTTTTTTTTAAATAACTTCAAATCAAATGGTCATCTGCAAAGACTTTTAGCAATCAATTTTCTGCTTAAAAATTATTTACATATGTTTATGTAAGTTAAAAAAAAAAAAAGTTAACCAATAGTTATTAATTCATCTAATTGAGCTCTTGTAGTTAACTCTTGTAAACTCTTAACAATCACAGTGTTCTATAGTAAAGAGTTCACAGCATTGCTGCATATTGTACGAACTAGTACTGCTTCTGTTCATTCTAAATCTGGTGCCTGATCATTTCATTTAACATCCCCTCCTTTTGCATCAGAAAAGAACATACAGCTGTTCCCTATTCGCCTTCTTCAATTTTAATAGACCACTGTACCATACCTACCATACTTTCATATAATTCTTGTATGAAAGCCATTCCACACCTTTAACCATCCTTGTTTTTCATTTTTTTTCCCTCTTCCTTTCTTAATAATTTCTAACACTTGATATACTACTTTGGCCACTACTGAACACTGAGATGGCATATTCACAAAATTATCTATTACAAGTCCTCCACCCTAAATGACAATAATTAGCTGAAAGCCCTTCATTGAATATGTAAAGTTATGATTTTTCCCCTCATCTTTACTATCCATGACAACTTAGCGTTGCCACTTAACTGTCAGTTATTTGTCAACTTTTCTAGACCATTTATGAACATGTCAAACAGCACAGGTCTCAGTAGCACTCTGTTGTCTCCCATTCTATTATATGTCATTTCATTCATTCCTTTCTCCTTTCCTTCATTTTCATGAGGTGTCCACAATTTGATTTAATAAAATTAATTTCTGCCCTTTCAATGCTGTATCCAGTAACAATTCTCAGTCAATTTCCTTCTATGGAAAAGAGAGTTGTAAGCCTTAAGCCATGCATAATACATAATACATCACATTTAAATATTCTTAAGAAACTTGTTGCATGAAAAAAAAATAAAATTATGAGACAGAATTCACAGCATTTTCCTTCTAAACTCTCATAAATCTTCTAAGAGCACATTTGGAGCAGTCAAATCAGAAATGTAATTTTTTATGCAGAAAAAAAATCCTCTTCTTTTAATAGCTACTCCCTACATTAAGTCTTTTCTGCTTAGTTTTCTGACCAAAAACAAAACAAAACAAAACAAAAAAAAAAGACACAACCTCTGTACTTATATTCCTGTTTGAAATCAGCACTAGAAATATCTGGAATTTATATGAGCTTGTGTGTCACCAATGGAATTTTTAAAGAGATAAATTCATAATTATTATTCCTGCTGATACAGGCTGATCCAGTAAGAATAAAATTTGACTCTGAGACCTTTAGTTTGCAGAACAGATTTTTAAAGCTTCCTTTATTTATGAGAATATAATTGATATGTAAGTCAATTAAAAGATTAACAACTACAGAGGTACTTTGTCAGAATATAAATATGTTTTGAACTATTTACTTTAGTTTGCTTCACGTTAAAGTTCTTCAAATATAGTAGGGATAAATAAAAATATCACAAAAACAGCAAAATAAAAATTAATTTTCTCAAACAAGTAAGTGTGTATAAAATCAAGCAGATAACGAACACTATTTTCACAGTACAAAATTAATTTGCTTCATTATTCTTTAATATCTGCATTGGTGGTAGTGCTCACATTAGCACCAACGTCTGACAAGATCCAAAAGCTAGTTTAGTATTAAACTGCCTCACTGTAAATTCTGTTAAGGGGAGAAATTGAAAACTGTTGCTAAGGGATAAAACCTTTGCTGTTGACCATTTTAGACTTAAGACTTGCATGTCATTCCAAATAAAAAATTCTTCAGATATTCATTTTCCATAAGAAAAATGTTTCCTGAAAATTAGATAAAATATCCATTACATTTTTGGAAGGCAAGAAGTGGTTTGAAGAGTTCAGAAAACACATTAGAAAAAGGTTTTGGTTCATGCCATGTCCCTCCTCCCCACGGGAAAGGAAATGTCTGCTTCTATTTGGAATGATCCTTAATGACATTCTTTCTCTAGTGCGAGAGACAAAGTATTAATCAATTTTGACAGTAAAACAGCATCTACTTTTCTTTGTAGAAAAGTAAAAATCATTGATATTAGGCAGAGGGGAAAAAAAAAGAAAAAAAGGCTATAGTTTGCTGGTACTTCACAATTGCATAAAATTAGCCCCAAAAGATGTAGTTCCATCCTCTCCATACTGATCATACCTGCCACCATTGTGCTGGCACAATATTTGTATAACCACAAGATGAAATAGATTGTGAAAATTACCCTCCCTACAAAGGTATAATCTTTCTGACAGATTAGTATCCAATCTAGATTATCATATTGTCTGAGAAAATATTTGTGAGAGAAAATTGAAGGGACAGTGCAAGTGGACAACACTAGGTAGACTACTTCTTTCAGTAGCAGTGCTAGCTTATACTAACTTCAAAATATTTATCAGTCTAAAGGAAGGTTCTGGTGTCAGGTGTGTATGACACAAAAGGAACAGATAAACATTTTATAGTGATACAGAGGTAGCTCTTACTTTAGGGACAGTGAGGTCCACTCTAACCAGTGGACTAACAACTCTAACAACTCTCAGTAAAATCTTATTTCCATCCCATGTTAAGTGTGGATGTTATGCGTGCTAGCACCAAACCTGGCACCATAATACATTGGAACAGAAGTATACACTGAAACAGAATAGATTTTACCCCTGCACAGTAGCCCTTGATAGGGAACCCAACCAGATAATAAGCATTAGAGACACTACTGGATACAATAAAGTATTTCCTGCAGTCTATATAAAAATAAAGTCTGCAGTCTTTATCCATAAGTGGGATGTATTGGTTCATGTTCCATAGCAGTAGACTTCAGAAAATATTTGGCTTCCTCTAATTATTTCACTTGGGAGTTTAACATGAAAGACAATCCCAAGCTAATTACAGCAGTTTCCCCTTTAAAAAGGGTAACTACCATTTTTACAATAGAAATTAAGGTGCATTTTGAAATCAGTATACTTCAACATTCACTATACGTAGCAGTATTTTAAATATCAGAATTAAAATGCTATATTTATTCCTAGTGAACATGACAATTATCAATCCCAAAATCATTTTTGTGCCCAAACCATATGTATTATTATACTACAATTCCAAAAACAACATACCTGAACTCTGAATTTCCAGGTTGTTCCAACAGGAACACCAGGTATAGGACCATAGTGATTAGAAGGAACAATAGTGCATTCCTTAGTGCGACCAACACAAGCCATGCCCTAAAAAACATACCAGATAATTTGTAAAAGCTGATGCAAATACCAAGAAAATAAACCATTATAATAAGCACATACTTCAAAAATATATTAGCATAAAATTTAACAGTTTTATTTAATGTGTGTTTAATTTTCATTTATTTATTTACCTCTAGTCACCTTAATAATTTTTTGTGTTTTAACTTTCAGTAGACAGTGGGTAAGATTTAACATTGCTCTATAGTCTGTGCAATCCAGTAATTAATTTTGTATAGTACATACATAACAATTATAAAAGTAATGCATACATAAATGGTGAGCTATTTTTAAAATGCACTCTACCTTGCCCCAGTCTCTCTGGCTTTCAGTACTGGCAGATGGCATCTTTGCTTTCTTTTTACTCTGTTTGAGCTTTTCTCCAGCCTTTACAACTTCATTAAAATCATTTTTGCAGGAAGGACAATACCTAAAAAAAAAAAAATTCAGTAAATTCTTAATTTCTTAGCAACAATAGCAACACATTTCTTCTAGGCAAAATAGTGTTAAATTTGTTCATCCTAATTGAATATTTTGAAGCTAGCAAATATACGCCACTTTTAAACCACTGAGGACTCAGATTGGAAAAAAAAAAATGAACCCAACAAGAGTAAATACTGTCCATTTCTAAAACAAGACATTCTTTTTTTTTTTTGTAAGTGAAGTGGGAGACGCAAAATATTTCACTCTTTTCATGTGATGTATGAGAGGTTCCCATGTTTCCTATATTTTCTATTCCTTTCCTTGCTTGTTCAGATCACACAGGGGAGAGGAGAACTGAGATGAGAATATACTTCTGACTAATGTTCATGGTTAATTTCCACAGTCTGTCCACACTTATCATCTACTTTTGCTGCACCAAATCTCACTTCAGATAACTGAATGTGGAACAGAGCTAGAATACCATCGAACACGCATACATCCTTATCCTATCCCACCAAGCCTAAGGCATCTGGAATGAGACTCAGTACAGAACAAATGGGAAGAATACTAAACTCTATTTCTATATATTCCCTTGCATCATATGACCCTGGGACTCATTCCAGCCATCACAAAGCCATTATGGTAGAAAAAGGATAGGAGAGTGTGAGAAGCAGTAGCTAACGCAAAGGGAAGAAGGAGCACACAGATCCTTGTATTGCTTCTAACAATACTTTTTTTCCCCGCTGCAGGAGTGCCAAGGCAAAGGCAACTGCCATTGCTTCTAGTTTTCAAGGGCTGACTTTGGCCCAAAAGCCACTAGTGGAAGAAGTCTGATCTATAACAATATTGATAATATATTTAGATTATTACTATTACTAACACTTTATGTTTACTATATACCTTTAATCTTTGAGTATGAACAGAAGAGCTAGTTACCATATATGGCAACAAGTCACCATGTATCAGGTATGTCACAATAATTGTCTGCTTACAGGGCATCTTAGTACTCAATGCATCTTTCTACACTAAAACCAAAAAATAATGTAAAAATATTCTAAAAATTGGAGGGAAAAAAAAATGAAACAACCATTTCCATGTCATTCTTGTTCAATTTAAAGAAGAAATTTTCCGTAAGTTTCAGCTACGCAAACTCCACTTGGACATTCATATTCAAGCTATGTTCTCCCCTCCCTTAATAAAGACTCAGTAAATCAATTCCAAGTCCTATGATCACTCTTTCTTGGAATCAGAGTAATTGGACAGGGCCTCTACTTCCAAGCAGATTGGAAGGGACCTCTGAAGACCGTCTGGTCCAGTCCCTAACTCAAAGCAGGGCCAACTAGAGCAGGTTGCTCAGGGCCTTGTCCAGTTGAAGTTTGAATATCTCTAAGGATGGAGATACCACTTCTCTGGGCTCCAGTTTCCATGTTTGACCACTCTCAGGATGATTTTTTTTTCTCTTACATCTAATTGAAATTTCCTGCGTTCCAAATTGTGTCTGTTGCTTCTTGTCCTATCCCTGTGCACCTCTGAGAAGAGTCTGGCTGTCTTTTTAGTAACATGTCACAATGTAAGCTCATAAGAGGGTAAATTTAACTCTTGCATTTCCTCCTTTATGATTGCTAAATCACACTCTCAATATTTTTCTTAACTGAATTTTACACTAATGTATATTAAACATTGTTTAGTACATAGAGTGATTTGCTTCTTTATGTGAGAAACTGCAGGCTGGGCCCCTAGGAGGGCGGTTACCACATTGCACACTATTAAAGTTTTAAATGAGAAAAAAATCAAATTTTAAAACAACAAAAATTCTGGTAAGAAACTAGGGACCAGACTGTGTCATGACACTTAGCTAGTATGCAAGGAGAACAGAAAACAACTGTTCTTCTGTTGCACTCCTATAAAGAAGATTGCATTGTGTTGAATAATTACAGTCCTCTTAGAGACAAGCATGCATTAAGACTAACAAGCATTAAAACTGAATAGGGCTAGCATCACTAAATATCCACAAATTAACTGTCAGGAGACAATCCTATAACCATATTGCTCCCACCCCCTGACTTCATCCACAGAACCATCTATCTACTTACATGAATAAATCTTAAAGCTCATACAGCAAACCAAATCAAGTTAAATAGCTGACAGTTGCTCTTCAGGATGTTTTAACTATATGGATTTAACTTCTATTATGTGTGGAAATTCATAATCTTTTGGCCAAAAATACAAGTGGAAGGGCCAAAATGTTTTGTAGATGTATTTAACCCCAACCTGAGGGTTTGTAAAGTCTCAGATGTCAAATATTTCACTTCTTATCTGCGCCTCTACTGTATGAAGGAAAACATTCCTGGAGATTTACACAAAGCAGTTACAGTCATGCTATTGGAAGTGTCTAAGGAGATCTACTCTGAAGAGTGATTGCAATACTTTGAAAAACTTTGTATCCTCTAAACTTTTTCTATTTGAGAGATAAAAAAAAGAGGATAACTCAGAGGAGTGTTTCATAAGAAGTGCTCCTGAAACAGAAAGGGTATCAGAAAAGACAAGAATTGTTTTGCATAATCTTGAAAATCATTTATAGAACCCAACATGTCAAGATAATCTTAGTGCAAACTAGAGACACTGGTATGATTGCAGTATCAGCATTCCTGTCAAACCTAAAAAAATTGCTCTATATTTGATGATGCAGAATAAATCAGAACAAAGTTTTCTTCTAAGGAGAACAAAGGGTGTTTTGAAGTGTTTTTTTTTTTAATTAAACTTGAGGTGTGTATATTTTCTTTGTTGTAACCTTGTGATTAATATTAAAACATAAAATTATTTTTTGTTGCTGGAGTGCCAGTATAGAGTCTTTTGAGAGTAAGGGGACCTGAAGAAGAATGGATGTACTAAAAAGATCTGTACTTTCAGAGGAAATCCTAAATACTAATTAATATTTTGGCCTCCTTAATATTCTGGATGACTGGAGTAAAAAAACAACTCAGTCGTTATACACAAAAGTCCAGTACAGTCACAAAAACACACTGCTTAAGTACTGTGACAAATTATTAAAGCAGTATAGCACTGAGAATGCTTTCTATCATGATTTGGAAACACTAAGATCTTCAGATCAATTCCACAGGCAAGTAGTAGGAAGTGAGTAGATATTGGGGTAGATTAGCCTTCCGTGTACAACAGTAGAAAACCTGGATTCATATGCTGCCCAACAAACACTACTGAATAAAGTTTATATATATACCTGTGCACACAATCAATTTGCAAATACAAGAAATGTGAGGCACATAGCCAATAACTGCTATATTTAGTCCCAACAACTCATAAATATTTGCAATATATACTGAAAATATTGTCTAGATTGTCTAATTTTGTTCAAAGCCAGCAGTTTTCCAAGCAGAGGAAAGTGAGGAAAACTCCTCCAAAACTTCCTCCAAGTGAGGAAAACTCTTTTCAGTTCAGGAAGTTCAAAAGGAAACTGCCATACAAACGTATCTCAGTGGGTACATGTACATAATGAAAAAACCTCCACCAAATGTTAATAGTCTCAATCTAACCTACACATAGGTATAAATATAACTGGAATCTGGAAAAACTGCAATATATTAGCCCAGGAAAAAATGGTATAGCATTAGGCACTGAACTATAAACAAACATACTCAACGAGGCAGCTGCTGTATTATAGTCAACTAGAGTTATTTATTTCCAGAGAATGTTAAAACTTCTAAAGTACTTAAAATATTTTATTAGAAGTGTGTAGTTTCACTAAAATCTATCACAAAGTACAGTACAAAGCATTTCTATAAAACATGTCTAAAGACATATGCATATGTCTTCATAATGTAAAACTTAATTCTAAAGTTCTATTTATAAAAGTCCCTTGTAGAGACAATTATCATCCAATATATAAGCAGGTTATAAATATAAAGGTTACAAGTTGTAGATAACAGATACAGGTGATACACAGCACGGAGCTCAAGATGATAAGCTTCAATGGACTGATGATGGCTCCATCCAGAGTCAGCTCAGAATGTGGTTAGCTGAGTCCAACAAGGGTTACTAGCTTGGCTTTCTTGCTGACAGTGTCTTCTCACATCAGAAGACATGAATGGAGGCAGCTAAAGGATAAAGGAAGAGCAAGGAGGCAGCAACAAAGACTGAGATCAAGGTGGAAGAAAAGGATTAAAGGAGAAGCAATAAAGCCCAAATAAAACAGCAAAAGGTTGGGGAATCACCACTGTAGGTAAAGTCTATTCACATCAGTTAATTTCACAAAGGGTCACTGAACAAGCTAATTTCTGAAATTCTGTAATGATCAATAATGCTTATTACTAATAGTTTATGACTGATATTTATAAATAGAATTTTAACATAAAATGCAAATAAGTTTACATACAGCGCAAGTATTAAAAACATACCAGAAATATAAAAGCTCTTCAGCAATTTCTCTAGATGCAAATAACAAAGAGGTACCTTGTGCAGAATGGGAATATAGATAAGTAAATCATCCTTGTATATTTACCAATCCTCATCTTCTGGTATCTTGCTTAAGGGAGGGTTCAGGCAGTATATATGATAAGCCATATTACATTCATCACAAAGGAGTTGCATGTGAGCATCCTGTTTTCCACCACACAAATAACAGGAGCAAAAGCGACATTCCTTATCTGGGTCAGCCCTGCAGTGCTTGCATTCAGGGCCACTTTTTCCTATCAAAAAAGATAAAAAGTCACATATCTTAGAAGACTGATTTCAGATTTATAAATACAACATAAAGGCAGAAGAACATATATGTGTATCCACATGAACATACCATGGATGCAGTAATTTTGCTATTATGATGAAGCCTGGGCTTTAAAAAAAAAATCAAGCCAAGGGGACCAGTTTATACTTACGTAACACTTATGTATTAGAACATGACTAAAGATCTACTAACAATATCATTTTGCATCCTTCAGTCCAACATTTTGAAAGGGTCATTGTCATTTTCCAGCTTTGGTAGCAGCCTAGCCTGTTGCTTTGATAACTTGGTTATCATATGTGTTTATGTGTAGGTTTGTGACAATTTAAAAAACAAATAAAAAAAGGAGTTCTAGTTGCTCAAACAGTGGCAACATAATTTACTGACCCCTCAACTGAATTGACTCCATTATAAGTGCCTGATTTTATGAGCGGTTATTATAATTACTATTATATTTAGTCTAAAAAGTCTAACAAAGTACCTATTAGTGTGAGTTAGTAGACTCAATTTGATGGATTAGGACATGAGTGAAAAAATAATTCTGCAGGTTGCCTGACCCTGCCTAATTCTGGCAGGACTAGATACAAAAGCTGTCTGTAGAAGGACTTAATAAAACTGTGAACTTACAATATTATATAGCATTGCAGTAAGAAAAAAAATAGGCATGAGTTGATAAATAATAACTCAGGCTTATTCTAATTTGATTAATTCAAAATCAAAAAGGCAAGCTTCATCTTTAATCTTCATAATAAAACATTTTTTCTTCTTCAAACACCCAAAAGAAAGAATACATTTAATCATATTTGTTTACCAAAATTTGTTTCTATGCATTACTATATCAATAGGACTCAGTTATTTGCACATATGATCACTGTCTCTACTTGAAATTGGTGCTTTTATAATGAGGTATTTGACTACCTGGACTAGTAGAATTTCTTCTGTCACATGTACAAGCATCAATGAAAGTGACCAATCAGCAGCTTTTTGGATTTCCCACCATCACTACCCCACTTGCACACTCTTTCTACAGATCAGCTCTTGGCAAATTCTTCAGCTGGAGTCTTCTTAAATATAGATATGAAAAAAAATCTATTTGGATAGCTGTCAAGACCTATGAAGAACAAATTATAACTCAGAAAAACTCTCTCCCTCTCCAAGTTTAATATCCAGGTGGATATAAGAATTAATATTCAAAGACCACAGATGATCCCAGATCACCAGTTTTCATAGTTTCTTTGTATAGAAATTGAATCAATACTACTCTCCTGTTTCTGCTCATTTTGGAATTTGGACCAGTGATTCCTCCATATAATGACAGCATAGGCATTAGTTCCTCAGCTAAGGAAAGAAATACCTTTAAAGGAAAACATTCAATAGATACATTGAATTCATGTAGCAGAATTAGCTATAAGAGAGAAAGTGTCTGAAACAAGTAGAAGTTGAAA
Source organism: Nothoprocta pentlandii (assembly GCA_013398315.1). Lineage (NCBI taxonomy): Eukaryota > Metazoa > Chordata > Aves > Tinamiformes > Tinamidae > Nothoprocta > Nothoprocta pentlandii. The sequence goes on from VZSG01001368.1 coordinate 56,464, forward strand.
AGGGAGAGAAGACTTAAGAGTACTTGACCACAGCTGAAAGTACTATAACATTAAAACAGTTTAAAAACTTTTTTTTAATTAAAAACTTAAAAAAAAAACATTTAAAAACTTAAAAAAATAAAACAGTTTAAAAACAGGCATGTTTTTGTGTGAAAATCATCAGGAAAGACTATGGAAGTGAATCAAACTAAACTATGATGATGTGATACAGAATACGATAATAAATATGATGACTAGAGTACTTCTAGACTGCTGAAGAAACATTATTCTTTCTTCAGTGAAGAAATGGGCCTTGAATCAGAAGACAAGGAGGAACCAGAATGACAAGAGTTTGGGGTTGAAAGCAGGAAGCTGGGGAACCAAGACAACTTTGCTAATGAGTAGTACAAATCTTAAAGGTTAAATGAACTTCTTATTTTCAACTATCCTATGAAATTTACAACTTGATCTCCTGGTTCCCAGGACCTACAGCAATACTTAATTATCACATGGATAGAGAGAACTGTTTTCTGTAGCTGCCAAGTAGCTGTAGACTGTCAGAAATGCTGCAAACTTAAGAATAGCCTTTTCTTCCTTTTAAAGGATTAAGTCATATACTTTGAGGCCTACCAGATAACATTTGGTTCCTTTAACTACTACTACTTTAGGAGAAAAGTAAAAGAATACAATAAATTTTAAGATAGACTAGAAAAAAAAATGTATAGACATTTTATTACTCATAACAAAAAAATTGCAAGTTTCCTCATGTCCTCTAACAGAGGAATCTCAATGCATACTCAATGAAAGGAAGAGGAAGGACAAGGCAAGAAAACTACCAAAAGAAAAGCAAGAAAACTACCAAAACTTGGAATATAATTTGAATAAGGGTTTATAAGAAAATCTAATAAGTTTCTGATATATGGTGAAGGAAATGTATGATATAAGGTTTTAAAGAAACTCAAAGCCTTTCCCTCTAGGAAAAATGTGTCCTCTATGACTGGACTGAAAGTTTATTCCACATGAGTAAGATTTCAGAGGTCTTTAGACAGAATCTCATGCCTCAGACATATAAGAAAAGGAGACTAGAATGCTGAGTATTGTGCTGCACCTACAATCCATCTAGAGGATCTTAGGCAACAATGTCTAAACAAGTGGAAGAGATGTTATAAAATGGAAGTCTAAATTTTTCAGAGAAAAATCACAAAAACTAGACCTCAAAAAAGAATTGCTGAAGATGCAAAATTACCAGCTAGGAATGAAAGGTCTCAGTGAAATGTGCTGACCTGGCACAAAGGGATAAGGCCAATAACACCAGCTATTTAATGGAGTCTCAAGTGTCAAAGGTCACTCACCTGAAGTGAAAGAAAGGAAATCAGACTATCTCAGTATATTGCTTCTAGAAGAGGCTAGCATAAGAGATTTTTATACATATTATGAAAGTGGAAGTAATCTTCTAAGCCTGAGACTCCTCTCCTAGGTTTCATTTGGAGAGAGAGAGAAAAAAAAAAAAAAAAAAGAGAGAGCGAGAGAGAGAGACATTGGGCATGGATCTACCTATTTTCTGGATAGTCCTCAGTGCACAATCTAAGATGCCTACATCATTCCAAGTCAAGTAGTTGTTCTAGCTCATTAAAAAAAAAATCTTGAAACCGATGACTGACTGCTGAGCACTTTTAAAGAAAATCATTAGTCTATCTAGTCAGATGAATAGTAAACAAAAAACATAGACTTTGCATATATTTTTTATATCTGTACCTACATATATTGTCTAGGACTACAGAGAGATCACATAGATCATTACAAATGATCACATAGATCATTACCACATAGATCATTACAAAACCAGACTTATGTCAAGGATTAATACTAAAACCTTTCAGTTAGATAAGCACAAATACCAACGTATATTACATGTGTGTGTATACACTTAAACAAATAACATCTAAAGTTTGTCTTTCTTTTCTATATACAAACCTCTATAAATCTGTCTTTCTAATGTGACTTGCATTTTTCACCATTTTTGTTTCAATTGGTTTAATAAATCAAATGGCATTGATTATATTTGCACTATTGCTAAGTTGGAGACCAGTCTGTTCACCCCACCACAACTGTAAAACTTAGTTTTATAGGTCATTGCATATTCCCTTTCTTTTGTAGAAAAAGACTATTATATAACATTTATAGGACAAATTTTAATTCTGAAGGAAGTTAAAGTAACATATGTTGATGACTAGTTCTTTCTCTTTTGCATTAAGAGGTCTAAAACATTTTTGAGAGTTCTTAAATTTCCATAGTTATACCCCCACCACTTTGGGGTTTGCTGAATTTAGATTTCATTTAATACAATGTAACTAATAATTAATCTTATTCTTAAATGTAATAGCTACACTCAAAAGTGAATGATTTGTCAATATTTATCTATTTTAGCACCATTTTAGCACATTTAAAAAATATTCATTTCCCAGCAGGACTACTCTATACTGTCTATCTGGTGAAGAATATTTCCAAAGTAGTTAACTTTTGGAAAGGACAGAGTGACTTGGTCTAGACAAATATATATTTAGCATATTCTCTCCATAACCAACCCATGGAGCATTTCGGGCCAATAAATTCTCTTTCAATTCTACCTACTTTTATTAGAAAAACAGTCTACTGCTGTTCTTAGCATACAAATAAGTTGCTAGCTGCATTTAAAAGGCAGCTTTTTAAATATAGAGTAGGACTAGGGAGGTGAGTACAGAGAAGCAATAAAGAAATCATTTGAGCCCTAAGAGTAATAAAACTGCAGTATGTTGTGATTTACAAAACAAATTCAGGACAGCTTACAAAAAAAAAAAAAGAAAAAACACCATCAGAATAATAGCAGGAGAAAGTGAAGTGAGCAGTGTGGTGAGGATGTTGGACATGAAGGAAAAAGGGTAGATGAAGACAAAGAAATAAAGTTACAAAGCCAGAAGTAAATCAACAATTAAATTTTGAGCTTCAAATGTAAGTTAATGTTTTTCTGCTACAATTAATTACACTTAGTAAAAACTAACCTTAAGAGAAATAAAAAAATGACCAGGAATGGCATAAAAATATGCAGGTGCAAATTTATGAAGATAGCAATTATGTGAGAGAGCAATTATGCCAGCACAGGAAAGTATAGAATGCAAAATAGTCAAATCCGATGAACTTCACAGTAGAGACAATTTTACATGATCTAAAGTCAATGATAAATTAATCATTAATTTACATAAAACAGACTTTTAAAACATTCTTAAATTGCAATGTAGATGTGTGCACATGTGTGCAAAATTAAATGAAGTGTGATAATTTTATATGCCCTCTAAAAAACAATTCTACAAACTAGAAATAAACACACAAAATATGTAATCAGGTACATAAATGCAAAGCAATCAAACTTGGTTATACACTCTAAATTTTTAAATTTTAAATTTTACTCTCTAAACTTTAAAATTCCTCAAAATCTCAGTTTATTGCAAAAATATTACTTTAAGATGCAGAGAACAGCCCTTAAAGTGATTAAGAGAAGATAAATGGAATGGATGGTTACTTTTCATCGACAAATCTGAGAAGAAAAAATAATAAATAATGAATAAAACAAATGTCCTTGTTCTACACAGCTAATGCTTTTTCATTCTTAACGTCAGGATTAAAAGACAGGACCAGACTCTTTCTGGTGATGGCCAGTGATACAACAAGAAGACACCTTTTGGTGATGGCTAGCAATAGGACAAGAGGCAATGGCCACAAACTCAAATACAGAAAGTTACACCTGAATTTGAGGGAAAAACGTCTCTTGACTGTGAGGGTGACAGAACCCTGGAACAGGCTGCCCAGGTAGGTGGTGGAGTCTCTTTCTCTGGAGATATTCAAAATCCACCTGGATGCAATCCTGTGCCATGGGCTCTAGGTGAACCTCTTCAGAAGGGGGTGGGGGCCAGATGATCTCCTGAGGTCCCTTTCAACCTCAACCATTCTGTGATTCTGTGAGAGCAGTATTGACTCTTTCAGTCTTTCGAATTTCACAGAATCACAGAATGTTCGAGGTTGCAAGGGACCTCTAGAGATCATCTAGTCCAACCTTCCTGCTCAAGCAGGGACACCTA
>VZSG01001368.1:65609-78838 GCA_013398315.1 Nothoprocta pentlandii
GCAAACTTGCTCAGGGTGCACTCTGTGCCCTCATCCAGGTCATTGATGAACAAGTTGAACAGCACCGGGCCCAGTACTGACCCCTGGGGGACACCACTGGCCACAGGCCTCCAACTGGACTTGGCCCCATTTATTACCACCCTCTGAGCTCTGCCATCCAGCCAGTTCTCGATCCACCTCACCTGCTTTATTTTCCCTCCTTTTTGCCACGAAGTAAGTTGGAGCTCTTACATACATAGTCAATTTAAATCTAAGATAAATATACTTAAACATTGCAAAACAAATAAGACAAAAAAACCCCAGCTTATTCACAAAGTCACTCAGTATGAATTACAAGCACATTGACTTCTTTTCCTCCATTTTAGGAAGTAAAACTGAACCACTAATGAGCAAATATCAACTCTTCCATATTGCAATTTAAAAAAACAGGCCATGTACAGAGGAGTGGCAGGTAGGCTAAAGAAATGATCTTTCATGTTCTCTTTTAAGAATCAGGAATGGGGAAATGTCAGGAGATTATTTTATATGGAAAAATGTAACGGGATATGCAATGTTAAAAACTGTAATCCCGCCAATCCTCTCAATACGATGGAATCTTCTGAAATTTCTCTCTCTCCATTTGAAGTAGGACAATGGAAAGAGGATAAGGAATATGTGGAGTCACAAGTGTGGTCCATCCAGATTATTGGAATACATGGCCCTATAGTATGAAAGCTATTCTCAGAAATGACCCTAAAGTAAGTCTTGTTACCATTCTGCATCTCAACAAAATCATGTTTTCAAAGCTCAAACAGCAAGTCCCAAAGGCATTACATGGAGGGGCAGGGAGGGGGAGAGAAACACACACACACCCCTGGAAAATGGACTTCATTTGGCCAAATAAATTCACCACCCTGGAATACAGTATTTCTCCATTGAGGCTTTTTCAACATAACTATTAGGTTAAGTGGGTTTTTTTGTTTGCTTTGTTTTGTTTTTAAAGAAAAAAAGTTACTCCAAAAAATTTCTGCCATGACCATGATGCCATGAAAGCCATGAACAGAGTTTTTAAATAAGGCAGCACCACCCGAAATATATAATTGTTTTTGCCAATATAAAGCATATTTTGATTATCACATTTTAATAGAAGGAGGAAGACCAAAACCTCATCAACAGAGCCAACGGTTCATATTAAAGTTTCATATAAATAAACCTCTGGACAGTTTTGCTATGTAGAAGATCACAAAGTCCATTTTTTATATGTTCTAATCAATTGGAAACCATGCATTGATCAAATTCATAATAGATGAAACCACACCTAGTTTCAGCTATCTTATGAAAAATAAGAAAAAAAAATCCAACTATATTACTTAGTTTCCATACTCCATACTCAGCTGTGGAAATGCAGTATGTTAATTTTTAATCTAATGATGAGTAGCAATCAAAACCTAAGAGTTTTTGTTTTTCTTTAAGAATGTAAATAGACTTTCCAAAAATTGGTCAAAAAATCTTACCCCAGCAGAATTTTAGCATGGACCTCTCTGTTAGTCCTTGAAATTTCTCTCAAAGATGTTATTTCTGCATCAAACCAAAATCCTCTTTCTTCTGGAGCCTCAACATTATAATTAACCATTACCACATCACCCACTTTTAGTTCAGTCCATTTCAGAATGGTTCTTGCTCGTGGACGAAGATTATTGATGTCCATTTCTACTATGCCATTCTCTGGATACCTTGAAAGGCAAAACCAGTGACAATTAGTACTCCCATAGTAGTAAGTAAAGTAAAAAGCACGATTTTGAAAATAACTTTGGGGAGTGTTAATGCTTAGGTCTGTTTAATAATTTGACCTAGTATCTTTTTTTAAATTTTATCTTAGCCTATATGCAGGCCTGTAACTTGACTAATCTCATATGGAGAGGGGAGAAAAAAATGGCAGCTAAAATTTTAAAATTGCTTTCCCTCTTCAGTTCTAAAATTAAAAAATGTATGATGTTAAACAAGAGAAGCATTACTTGAGAATTTCTGTTAATAAGATACAGCAAGGGTTATAAGAAATCAAAAGAAAAAAAACAGTTCACTAAAAGACATGAAATTTTGATTTATTGGGCAATTTTGTTTTGTTTTTTAATTAGAAAACTGATGAACCCCCCAGCTACATTGTGAATAGCTTCTAGTGAGCTCCATTCCCTTTTCAAGTTGAGAAGCATTCGTATAAAACAATTAAGCTTGGAATATTTGAGATAGACAGTACTACAATTAAAGAATACAAAGCAAATTTTAAAAAGAGGTGCAAAAAAGTTTTGGAGATGCCAACTTCAGTTTAACATAACTTTAAGCATTCTGCAATGACTGTAGAGGCTGCATAGCTTCCATATGTTCTGGAAAAAAACATACAATGTGGATACCATGAAAAAAAATGTTGGAAAAGGAAGATGGATTGCTATAAAAAAGTAGAAATAAAACTTATCAAACTCATAATTAACAAATTAAGTTCATTTTTGATGCTGCACAGTAAAAAGAGGCATCCATCATAAAATTAGTATTAGTTTTTAAAATTACATATTTTACAATAAGGTCACAGTACAAGTTTAAAAGACAAAGAGAAAACACCTACTGCCTGGAGACAACTGCTAGCATAGTTTGTTAGGTCAAGATGGTTAGATTCTAATCTAGATTAGTTTCCAACATGCCTATTTGTAGTGAACAACATGACAGAGAGGTCTTCAAAAAATATATACTGTAGTTTACTTCATTGCTGCATAAAGACATTCCTGCTACTGCTAGCAACTTAAATACAAGGGCTCTGACAAACTATCTCATAGTCAGATGTCTACTCTTCAACAGTTCATTCAAGGTCCACTGAATATAATTGCAACATTCTCTTCCAACTGAGTGAGTTTTGGTTTTAGTTATCTTCTATTAAATCTTACAACCTGGTCTGTTACTCCATAGATAAGTTAGGGGAAAAAAAAGAGAACTAATACTCTGTCTCTGGTTCTGTTCATCTTCTACTGGACAGCTACATAGACTTTGGCTTTGATTTTGTTGAAATATTATTCAATTAAACTATTGCGGGGTGGAGAGAATCGCTACACCAGGAATCATGATACTTTAAAATTGTCTGCATCTTTAAATAAACCAATTGCCCAATAATAAACATCTATTCTTAATAACCAAGTTAAACTCAGAGGTGTATTTGGGATAGAGCTACTATACAAATGATGTTCTCACATGACATAACTCTTCATGGTTTTAAAAGCTTTGTTTTACTTGTTTTTGTGTTCCCCTTTTGTTTTGCAGTTTCTCTTCAAAAGAACAGAACTATTCTACAGCTATGTGCTAACCAAAATAATTACTGTAAATTAAAATATAAATAGAAGCAATAAGCAGATTCATTTACAGGTAATAAAAAATGATGCACAAAATAACTATAAGATAATTTCTATTTTATTGCAGGGCCTGGATAATGACATAACATTATAGTCCAACAGACTTCCAAAAATAAAAACAGTTTAAGATACTGATTGGACTTAAGATATACCTTGTAATAAACCTTTTCATAGAATTATGAGGAGAAACACAGGAAAAGAGAAAGTAGCATATAGTGGAGAGAGAATATTTTTACTTTAAGTATGAAATTGAAACAGGACTTAAACTTCAGGATACTAAAGACAACAAAATAAAGTAAAAATATCATCTATGCGTACAATAGAAAAATCAACTGAAGACTAACTGTAAACAGTGTGTGTGTGTGTGTGTGTGTGTATAAAAAAAAGTGTGGCTAGAAAAATAACCAATACACATTAAGGAGATTCCAATGTCCTTATCAAGCACATGATTTAAACAAGTGTGATTTATAGCATTTCTGGTACATAAGAGTTCCTCAATAGCGAGAGTTGTTTTGTCTCAGATTCAATTCAGTACTACTGATGCACTTCTAGCATCTTTAACCTTAACAGCTATTCCATCTCTTGTTCTGAGAAGCATCCAATGAAAAGAATCCAAAGAAAGAAGATTGTTGGAAGGCATGAATGAATAACATTGGGTATCAAAGACAGGTATCCAAAATCTCCTATTATATACAGAAAAGAACTGCTCTCCAGAAAATGAGGTAGTTTTCATTGAGTTTATTCTGTTACTGCCTGCTCAGAGACTTAAGTTGAGAAACTTTCCTTTGAAGGAACAGATAGGTTAAAAACACGTGAAAATTTCCCTCTCAGATTCCAATTTTCTTTTGCATCAGGTTCTAGATGTAGAATGTTATAATGAATATTTCTTTTAAAGTTTTCACAGTGCTTCAAGAGGTCTTTACCATACCCCTCTAATGAATGCTGCTTTCAAGTGCATATCTGAAGGTCTATTATGGACAGAATTTCTTCTGAAATTGATTCTCTTTTTCAGCAGGGCACAGAAAATTTTGCTAGAAATCATGCAGTCTAGAGTGGAACAACTGACTACCCAACAAATCAGGCTTTTGAAAGTTTTAAAAACTTTTCCATCAGCCCTGAACTATATGTCTTTTGGGAACTCATTAAGAAACTTAAAAACTAAACACACTTGACAGCCCTTCACTTCATTCATTTGTGTTTTACATCTGAACTTCCAGATGACAGGAGAACTGTAAAGGAACAATGTTCATCTATATTACTGCATGCTTTTCCCTGAAAGTCAAGTTAGATCTGAAGTGATTAAGGGAGAAGTGTTGAATATTGCTATTTTTGCTATATTGCTATTTTTAAAATATTGCTATTTTTGAATATTGCTATTTTGAATATTCAGAACTCAGATATCGTCATTAATTTCAGAAAAAAAGTTCCTGATTTCAAAAAAAAGTAAAAAAAAAAGAAAAGTGGCATGGCTTGAATAAAGTACAATTCTAATATCCTTTTAAGAAAAACACACACACCACAGTATTTAAATGAGTTCTCCATCACTTTATTTATTCTACAACTTTTAGTAACGGGATGCTCTAACTTTATAGATATGAGGACAAAAAGTGTCAACTGAATATGTCTTTCCCCTCTAGAGCTCACAATTTCCAACTGACATACAGGAAGTCTCAGGCTTTTACAGCTGTCACCATTTACCTTACACCTGGCCTAAGGAATCTTTTAAATGGGCTAAGGCAGGCAAAGCAATATTTATATTCAGTGGGACACAGGAGAGAAGCAGCTAGCATTCATTATTTGTCCATACACAACACCACAGATTGATCATCCAGATATCTGTTTATAACTGGAAGAGCATTTGCCACAAGACTTTGAGTCTAACTCATGCTTTTGGAACAATACATTATGCACTATAATATCATTCCTCATTAAGTAATGAATAAATTGTACTTTTACAGTATACTTCTGACATCAAATATATCTAATACTGAAATTCCACAAAATATAGTATATTTTCTCTCCTTCCCTTTCACTTGCCCTAAGTAACAAACCAAAACAAGCACAGAGATTCAAGTTAAAGTTACATACTCCATGCAAAATTTCATCTTATATTTTAACACATATAAATGTATAAATGACCACGATGTTAGATTAAAACCTAAACTCTCAAATACACAAGATGAGTATGTGACTAAGGTATCAGAAAGGTATCACTTTCTTTGAAAATCCTATAACCCTCAAGAAACAACAGAAGTTATTATATGCTTCACAGTAGATTTCAAACCTCATATAATTCAGTGAATATAACAGACCAAATTTTGTTCTTAGATGCACTACTAAGTCTGAAGCAATTCAGGCTTCAAAAATGTTCACGTTTCCTTTAAAAAAAAAAACTCAGTATATAACATTCAGAAAACATAATCATTAAAAATACAGGCTATAGGAAAGCTCATCTTTATTGGGGAGCTGTACCTTCTTTATTGTACTTCTAATTTTAAATATTAATACCAACACAGAAAATTATATGAAAGTTTTGTTATCTCTATGGAAACCTTTCTTAGCAATCCATTACCTAAGAAGAAAAATTCCATCATTCCTTGGCTACAGGCAATATTTAAGCATTCCTAAAATGGGTTATAGAGAAACATTAACCCTATGTCAGAATATACATAGAATATAAGTGTTTTCTGTGTTATTGAGGATTTTTGATGCATCCTTTAATCCTTCTCCCACATCTTAGTAGAACAGGTGGAACTAGAATGATACGACTCCCAGGAGGATAGAAGATGAACATACACATGGACTATCCATCTCAGGAAAAAACAGTTACTGATAAGTAACCTATTTCTGTTTGATGTTATAGTCTGCATACACAGCCAGTAGCCCCTCGCATCCACAATTTACTTGAAAGTGGGTTCCTGAGCTCTTCATTGCACAATAATTATAGAATTGAATCCAGTGATAGCATTATTTCCAGATAGATGCAATGTTCATTGTTTGGTAAGACTATGAATGGGGCTCCATGTGACCATTCTATAGATGTCCATAATGGAAACATTCATTAAAAAAAGAGCTATTCAACACACTTTAAGTTCTGATGGAGAACATGATCAAATCCTAAGATGATTCTGCCTTTGTAGTATGGAAACAGATAAATATATTGAACATTCCATTCACTGGTCTTTGAGATTATTGTATCTTTTGATCTTTTAGCTAGGGACAAATATCTGGGGGGACCATCTGAAAGACTAGGGTCTGTGGAAACATGACAAGGCCTACTTTAAATCCAGCATATGAAGAGAGATAAAGCTTTAGAAGAATACAGAAAAAAATATTTTTCTGAAACAAATTGAAAAAAAAATCAGATTCAAATTTAGATTGAATCCCTTATTCATCAAGATCCCTTGAAAAAACTTCACCAGACCAAATGAAAAAATTGTGAGATGCCACCACTAGAAGCTGAGCTCAAATTGCAGGAAGAACTCTGACCAACTTAATAGGTAGATTATACTTCAGATCCATCAGATAATCAAAAATATCAATATACAAGTCTGTTAGACAAGGGACATGATTGAACAAACAGGAAACCTGATCTGTTTGGCTACTTATATCTGCCCTGTTAAAGTCTTCCTGTTACTTATAAGGATGCTTCTCGCAAAGGATGACCAGATTAATTTTAGCAAGGAGAGACATCCAGAACCTGAAAAAAAGAAATCTGAGAGTGTAGGGGCTTGGGATAGTGTAGTAGCCCCAACTTCTACTTGTATAGATCCATGAATATAAATAACCTTTTAGGAATCCTCACTAACAGAAATGGAAAATCTGGCTACACAAACTGTCTTAACCAGGCTAACCTTGGCTTCTAAGGGTCCTTTAAAGCATCAGACATGCTCATATTTTCTTGACTAATGGATCTAGAATATATCTGACAGAGCAACAATATCTTCTTAGAATCAAAAAACAGAAGAGGTAGACCTTGTAGTACTTCTGGTATTGAAAGATCTCAGAGAGCGTCACTCCACAAACCCTTTTAATGATGATGCAAATGGATAATACTTTTTGCTAAGGTATTTAGAGCCTTATGAAATTTTACCACAGAATGGTATGCCTTATCTTCTGCATGGTATGATATTACCCAAGTGTATAATTTGAATATACCCTTGAAAATATACTATTTCTTATAGCAATATCACCATCAGAATGTGATGACATTGAAAAAAAATACACAATTACAGACACTTGAACTACACTGAGTTCTCAGTGTATTGATAGGCAGATTGATTTTTCTCAGGCTGCAGGCACTGCAGCCTTCACATCACCAGTGTGAGAGCCTCCTTAAATAGAGCCTCCTTCATTATAAATGCCTTGGACAAAGAAGGTGGGGGGGAGGGTGGGGAGGGGATGGGGGAGACAAACAAACAAAAACAACATTTGTTTGTAGACACACTAACTTTCCCTTGAGGTGAAGGGAAACTTTCTGTACTGCCCTTAAAACATACAGAACAAAATAACTTCCTATTGAAACAGCATCTTATGCAAGAGGCTCCTGGTAAGAGACAGGATAAAGGAATTGGATGGTAGAAGTATATGAAACTTTACAGTGCACTGTAAGTTAAAAAGTCTTTACTACCTACTGTTCCACTGTGATACCAACACAAGTTAAGCTGAAATGGAAACATCTGTTCCTGAGAAGGAGGAGAAAGGGCAGAAATAGGAATGCACCTGTAAACATGCTGCCTCAAAGCAAAAGGCTGCCTTCAGGAGCTGAATGCACAAGACTATAAGGCACAAGCACTTGTACCACTACTGAATGCCAAGTCACAGCTCTGAGAACACCAACAGGCCTTAATAGCCCTGACCAGCTCTACCTGGTGCCTCCATCCATATCCTCTGGCCATGGGCTCAGGAGCTCTATTTAAGCTCAGGCCTGGGTCTTCAGCCTGTTCCTAAGCTATGTTGCAGATATAGCTATGTCCAGGCCTGTCTCCTGGATGGACATTAGATCTATGTTATAGCCTTATTTCCAGTCTTGTCTCTAGCCCTGTCTCCTGTTGCTCCTGACTGTATTCTCTGAATGGGTCCTATTATCAGCATTCCTGTTCTACCTACTCCACTCAGATGCTGTAGGACTGCACTCTGGTTGGTGACAACACTGCTTGTACTGTGGTCATCCTTAGATCCTGGCTCATCTTCCCTTGTGGAGCAATCCCGCTATTGCTGCTCCCTGATAATATAATAAGGTTTATAGAACCTTAACAATAATAAAACTGATACTCTGGTGTCTACCTCAGTGTTGAGGACAACACTCTTAAAAAGCACAGCGTGGCCTTTAAAAGCTGTCTACTCTGGAACTGAGAAATTGTTACTTCAAATAGCAATGTTTTCTATAAGATGAAACATCTTTCTGCAAACATCTTCTGTGGGTCTCATAGCTACTGTAGTAAAAATGAAATGATATGCTATATCTACTGCCTCTAGGGCTATCGCAATGAAACTTGGGCATCTTTTTGTTTCTTACAAGGAGAGCATGTAGCAGTCAGTTTGCACTGGTTGTAGTCAGGAGAAGAGTTATGTTTAGCCATGAGGGATTAGTAATTAGCAAATTTCAATTGGAGTATAACTGAGCACATACCCAGAAAGTCTAATTTCTTTATCACATTCTTTGCTAGAGTAGCTTTGCTATTTTTTCTCCCTTCACATTTACTGTAATCAACACTAATTAAATAGGAAAAAGAAAGAAGGAATAAATCAAAAATTCAGTGTTTCAGAGTAGGCATAATCTCTCTCATTAATCTACTTAGCCAAAAGATTAGAACAAAGTGAATTTTGGCAAATCTAACTGCAAGAAAATGCCTTTGCTTCACATAGTATTTACGTAAAATGGATCTAGCAGACCAACCTCCTCACTTAAAGAAAAGGCAAGTACTCTAGTTCTGCTTCATCCCTTAAGAACAGCTATTCCTGGGAGATCATGGAATAATTTTAAAAAATTACCAGGGTGAGAAAGAAGAGAATGAAAGGATGACTTCCTCCCTCAAGGACAGTGTTGAACATCCCTGGATAAAAAATAAAACCCAGAAGAGATCCAATATCTGTCAATGATGTTGTGACTGCTCTCAAGGATGCAGCCTGAAATATGGAGACAGACCTGTGGGTGGGCATCAAGCGAAATGGAATCTAAATTGGCTAACCAGGAGCTGTGAGGACCTGAGCAGTCGCCAGTCTGTGTCAGAGGCAGTCCCCATATTCTTCTCCATAATACAAGAAAGAAATTTTGATGTCTTTATAGGTACTAGGCTTACATTCTCCATCTGCAGGCTGCTCATCAGAGCCATGCAGTTTCCCAGAGCAGAATAAACAACTGCTTCCATCTTTGGCAGGAATGCTCCTGTTGTGAGCAAGGAGCTTAAAGCTCTCCAGTGTGGATGAAATCATCTTCTACAGGAGATAAAAGGAAGAAGAAATGAATTACTTCATTGAAGAACAGAAAAAAGACAAGTAAGAAAAACTGCCAAGGCGGACTGGTCTCGTGCAGCTTAGCCCAAACCTAAGCATCCAGGAACAGCAATCATGCACAGAAGAAACAAGAACTAATAGTAGAATAGGAACCTCAAAGAACAAGCACAAAGAGATGATAGATAGGATAATACCTGGAACTGAGGAGAACTGAAGGACACAATACGCAATACCCTATTTATCTATGTATTCTTCCTCCTCGCTCATTCTTGATACACATACTCTACAGATACCAAGAAGGCAAAAAGACTAATGTCCAATGCCAGTGTGTGCATGCACAGAGTATATGCACAACCAACCACTATGTGAATGTGCATGTTAACTATCACTCAAAGAATAAAGTGGGACCTTGAAAGATTCATACCATGTGTCCCAAATGATGCCTTCTTGCTTTTTCTTATGTAAGCCATTAACCTTTACCTAAGTTTCTATTAGTGGATAAATGCATAGATCTAGTTTGCTAGAAATTTTTAAAATAACTTTTCTTCACAAAAACTCAAACTTTTAATATTTCAGACCAATCATGACTGTGATGTAAAAATCAGATAAGACATGAAAACACAATGTCTCATAACAGCAACTGGCTAAGAACACCAAGCTGTGACAGATCATGTTATAGGAAGACTAAGATCACAGAATCACAGAATGGTTGAGGTTGGAAGGGACCTCTAGAGATCATCTAGTCCAACCCCCCTGCTCCAGCAGGGACACCTAGAGCACGTGGCACAGGGGGGCATCCAGGCGGGTTTTGAAAACCTCCAGAGAAGGAGACTCCACAACCTCCCTGGGCAGCCTGTTCCAGGGCTCTGTCACCCTCACAGGAAAGTTGTTCTTCCTCATATGGAGATGGAAGTTCCTGTCTTTCAACTTATGCCCATTTCCCCTTGTCCTATCGCTGGCCACCAGCGAAAAGAGCTTGTCCCCTTCTTCCCTGCATTCTCCCTTCCTGAACTTATACATGTTAATCAGATCCCCTCTCAGCCTTCTCTTCTCCAGAGAAAACAGGCCCAACTCACTCAGTCTCTCCTCGTACAATAGATGCTCCATTCCCTTAATCATCTTTGTTGTTCTCCACTGGACCTTCTCTAGAAGATGATTGCATCTACTGGAAACACACAGCTAGATCTTAAGGTACCCATGAAGTAAAATTGACATTTTGTAAGTACAGGTACACCTATGCAAGTCAGAGCAGCTTGACTATACTTTCTACTTCACCAGTGGCTTCCCCCTCAAATCTCTAACTCACTTAAAATGACAGTATCTATAAAAGAAGAACACAGTGTTTGTAATTATTAGAGTTGAATTATTTCTCACAAATTTGTACCCACTGTTCAATTAAATAATTCTGCAATGTTATAAAATTAAACTTTAAAAGTTTTTTGAAAGCATAACATAACACACATCTAACATTTTAGAAACAATATTTTCGCTGTAACCATACTATGTGTCTAAAGTTGTGAAAAAGTTCTGAATTTAAGCATTTTTTTTAAGTAAACTTTTGCTTTCAACACTGTAGCTATCTTTTTCTTTTGTGTGGACAAAGATAGCTGCAGATATAAAATTTGATAGTTGCAAATATAAAATTGCATCTGAAAAGCTATATGATCCTTCAAGATAAATGCATAATTAAAAGTTATATCTAGTAGTATCAGCTAGAAAATTTTCAGTTTGTCTTCAACATTCTTGTTTTTCCCCCTGGCAAAACTAAATTTAAACTGTAATTATTATAAACAACAAAACTTGAAATAAACATTTTGAAAATATGAATTGAAATTATCCTTAACAAGACTAGTTGTCTAGTAATAAGAAATCCCTGCAAATGCCACTGAGCTTACAGTACAAAGGGTCTACTCAAGAACATCTATTGTAGGTTCTGAAATTTGTTTTTACTATAAATAAAAATCCCTTTGCACCCTCACTCCAACTCAGAACTGATTTCATGCTCCTAGTTACCCGATTCTCTTCAATAAACCTCTACCTGAAATGAAGAACTGTAATCTCATGCATAAATATTACTTTTGAAATGAAATTTAAACAATTCAAGGACTAGAATTTGCTCCCGTGAAACTTTTGTTTAGACTTCAATGAAACAAATTGAATATAAGCAGAGTAATTTTTAAAGAAAATATAGAAAAAACAACTACAGAAAAATCCAATCGTTCCTTCGAAATAGGGATTTTGAGCTTCATAGAGTCAAAGTCAATACATCAGAGGAACTTGTGAATAAAAAAAGTCTCATTACTCCCAGCATATTCATTACATTTGACTGAAAGATATTATGACTTTTTAATATTTCTTTCCTTGGTTGCTATATTCAACTCAATCTCTTTGATTGCAAGTTTATTCAACAAAATTTTTGGTTTAAATACATCAAATAACAACATATGATATCCTCAAAATAATATCAGAAGCACTTACTCATCATACTTGATATGATAAATAGCTTCTTCAGCAGTGTCCATACAGTCTGAGTAAGATGTGGATGGTGTACTGTCCAAAGTATTTGCATTCTCTCCAGAATGATCTTGAATTAACTTTCCATTAGTCCTTTTGGAAGAATTACCACTCTTTACTTGAGCTTTACCATTCTTATGTCCCTTTGTAGCTCGAGTAACATTTTCTATATGAGCTTCAAACCAGGCTCCAATGCTGACATCACGGGCATCCACCAATTCGTTTATCTAAAAGGGAAATTTCATAAATTTGGTAATGAATATTTATTTTCTATAATCCTGGTTAAGAAAAAAAAAGGAAAATTGAATGAACTATTTCATTATAAGTAAAACAAATTCAACACCATTGACTTCAACTGGTTGGACTTGTGTAATTTAGAGCAAGATTCATTCAAGTGTTGTGCTTTAAGTATTTTATTTCTCTACTCTTAAGATTTATTATAAATACAATTTGCAAGTAATTGATTTATAAAAATGTGATTTTTTAACCTACAAATTAGCTTAATCTGTCTTTCCACTGATCTTTTTCATGTTTCATAGAATGAAACATGAAAACCTTATGACTAAAGTAAAAACATATACTTCTAGAGGTTTAAAATATTAGCTCACAATCATGTTTTAAGATTTCACTGGGCCTCCAAATTGAAATTATTACTTAACTCCAACTCTTTTTGACCTGTACTTCTTATGAATCCTTCAAAGTTCGAGAAAAAAGGGGAGGGAGAAAAATGGGCTCTCCAAGCCCATTATCATAGAAACGCACAATCACAGAATGCTTAAGGTTGGAAGGGACCTCTAGAGATCATCTAGTCCAACCCCCCTGCTCAAGCAGGGACGCCCAGAGCATGTGGCACAGGGCTGCATCCAAGCGGGTTTTAAAGATCTCCAG
>VZSG01001369.1:9175-78910 GCA_013398315.1 Nothoprocta pentlandii
CCAGACTAAGCAGGCCCAACTCACTCAGTTTCTTCTCATACGAGAGATGTTCCAGTCCCTTAACCATCTTTATTGCCTTCTGCTGGACCCTCTCTAGAAGCTCCACGTCCCTCTTGTCTTGGGGAGCCCAGAACTGCACCCAGTGCTCCAGGTTTGGCCTCCCCAGAGCTGAGCAGAGGGGCAGGATCCCCTCCCTGGCCTGCTGTCACTGCTGAAGCTGAGGGAAGTCGGGCCAAAAGCTCTGCCAGGAGGAGGCCAGGGCTGCCCTGTGCTCGGGGGTTGTGTCTGTCACCCCACAAATGTATTTATAAACACACTGCACACTGAGATCTAGGAGGAGCAGGTTACCAGGGCCAAACATAAAGATTCAGGAATCTCAGACCACCTGTAAACTATTTACTGGCCTTGTTTCTACAAGCAAGACTGTTGTTGGGTGTATCTGGGCACAGCTGCTACCCCTGTGCAACCTACAGCTGGGCAGAAAGCTCCCCCGGCGCAGCCATGTGCTCAAAACAGTGTAGATGAGGCCCTCAGGGACACGGTTTAACAGACACGGTGCTGAAGAGCTTAGGGTTGGACTCGATGATCTTGAAGGTCTTTCCCAACTGTAAGAGTTCTGTGACTCTATGGACGCCTTTCGCTGCCTACCTCCTTCCTCTCCTTCAGGTTGGTCACCATGACAATCGTGGCCGTGTTTTGCTCCCAAATCATTCTCCAGAAATCATTCACCGTTTCTTCTTTTGGTCCTACACAGCAGGCAAAGAGAAGCAGGATGAGGAAGAAGAGGTCAAGCACCCAAGAGCTGCTAAAATACCAAGCAGGGGGCCCGAAACCCACCCCGATGGCAGAGAACACGTCTTGCAAGGACGCAGGGATTTCTTTGCCAATAGGTGTCAGCACAGGATGCGCTTTGGTATTCGGGAACGCCGCTGATCCCGGAGACTAATCGGATCACAGAGCAGCAGTTTATTTTTTTTTTTAGGGCCTGGATGCATTTTACAATCCGGAAGTCCATTTTCAGCAGCAGAAGGGGAAATCAGACACAGGGAAAGCAGCTTGCCCAAGGTCAGAGGGGAAACGGTCACAAACAGCGCTCCAAGCCCGGCCCCCAAGCCCGTGCTTCAACCGCAAGATCCTCTTTAAGTGCAGCACCACAATAACACCCATTTATTGTGTGCCAGGCCAGGAGCTGACTCAAACCAACCATTCCCTGCCAGGCGTGAGGCTGAGGGTGAGTCAGAAGAAAAGGCAGCGCCAGCTTTACCCGGGCTGGCCGTGGGCACGGGACGAGCCCCAGCCCCTGCTCCGCAGCCAGGGAGAGGGGAAGGCCATTCCCAGGTGTGTGACACGCCGGTGGCCTCACATTTTGACCGGGGACAGCAGCAGGGCAGCCAGGTGACCGCATGGCTGCCCCGGCCACGAGGAGCAGCTAGTGTGAGCACAGAGCTGGCGGGCTCACCTTGTGCAGCAATGAACTTGTTCTTCTCTTGGTACCCCTGCACAAAACAGAAGGGAAGGAAAACCAGAGGTGAGTATTTTTCTGAGGCCAGAGTCATGCCGTGTTGCTACATCATTAATAACTTCCTCATGTCGCCCTTCTCAGTGTAATTTCCAGTGGCAGCCCTGCCTGGGTAGGTGCTGTGTTCTCTGCTGTTGATATCTCTATTTTACTCATGGGACACAGAGGCAGAGTGCCCAGTGGCCCCAGGCCCTATGTGAGCCCATGCAGAGGGATCTCCCTGGGCTTGGCTAGTGCCCAGCCACCCTCTCTGCCTTATGGGTGGAACCCGCTTCCCAAGGACATTTCCTTACTAAAAACAAGGGTTTGTATCAACATGAGAAGTTTCAGTTTAATTGAAACAAAAGGCTGCGACTTATTGACCACTGCTCCGAAGCCTCTCTCTGCCCCTCTGGGAAGGGCTCCCCAATCCTCCCTGTCCTGCAGCCTGCCTTGGCACCCACGCAGGAGCCTCCTCGCTGCTTTAGGGGTGAGGGGCGAGTGCTGCCAAGCAGCTGCGCCCAGCCCTGCTGCACAGGGCAGCGTTAGTCCTGGCTCTCTGCCCCTTGCTCTAGCAGCCAGTCCTCGTCCATCAGGGTCCAGGAGGCTGAGTGGGAAGCAGGACCCTCTACCGCAGCTGTACAAACGTTGCCAGCTCAAAAAAATATATATATGGCAGGAGCTATTTCTGCAGAGAAGCTAGGGAGAGGCTAATGAAGGAAGCAGTTTCTACACGATCCTTTTCCAGGTGAGTTGCAGCCTGTAAGAGCCCCACGCGCCGAGCCAAGGGGCTCCGGCCCTCCCGAGGAGCCGGGCGCTTACGTTGATGAAGGAGGCGTTGATGTAGTCCGAGTCGGGAACCCCTTCCACAGGTGTCAGGTGAACCCGGGAATGATCGTCTGGAGGAAAAGGAGAAACAGGCATTAGAGGTAAAGCCCCGTTTTAGCTGGAATCTGGCAGGCTGAGCAGGAAGGTTGGGTCCCCAAGGCTCCATGGGCCCCTGTGGATGGGGCTTCACCTCACACACCAAGGATTTATGTCCCCACATTCTTCCTGGCTTGAGAAATCTCACTCGAGAAAGAGTTTTGGCCTCACCTGCCCTTTCCTACACTTTAAGTGGAGCAGTTGGCTTTGCTACCTGCTTGCTCGGACGCAGCGGCCGAGCAACCACCCCAGATTCCCAAACTTTTCTCTATCCTCCTTTTTTTGTTTCTTTTTTGCCCTCCTCGCAGGGGATGGCAGCAGCTGAGTGGCCCGATGCGCGGGGACCTACAGGGCAGGATGTTCACGTAGCGGTTCTTCTCCTTGTTCTCCTCCTTGGAAGCAGCTTCGCACGTGGCCTGGATGGGACACGCCGGGAGAGCCTGAAGCAACAAAAATGGTCTTGTGTCACTGTCAGAAACGCTCTCAAAAATGAGATATTCAATCACATTCTCATGTCACAGAGATAAAATGCAGGTGCTCCGGCATGGAGGAGATGGGGGAATGGGAGCCCCTGGTCCAAGGTCCGTCACCTGCTTTGCTCGCCTGCACTGCCCCTTGTCTGTGCAGAGCTCAAGGCAACGACTTACACTTAAGCAGCCCTAGCATGGAGCAAATCCCCTCCAGGCAGGACATAGGGACCAACAGGACCCATGAACACGAGGTGGCAGCAAAGGCTCCGACACCAAAGCCATGAGCTCATCCCTACGCCCTGCAGGCTCCTGCTGAGCTCCTCCACTACCAACAATGTGGATGCTGCTGGGTGACAACCCCCCAGAAAATTCCATCCTCTCTCCCCAAATACTGACCATGAAGCTGCAAGGGCTTAGCAAGAGCAGCAAGAGGCTTTGGACTCCTCAGTACGATTTGGTACTGTGGGATAACCACTGAATTACTGCCAAACGCAGCAGGGTTGTAGGCCAACCTTTGCCTACGCAAAGGACAGGGCCACCATCACAGCAACGGAATCCATCATTCCGTTTCAGAGTTAACACCTCATGGAGATAAGCAGGCTCATTTATCTCCCTTCCAGAGCTCTCTCGGGGGCTGCCCGTGGATTTAAGACAACTGCCCACGTGCATTTAGCTCCACAGGGCACCTGGCACCAGCAAGGCCCCTGTCGGGCCTCTCCCGCTGAGCTCCAAAGGACGGAGCACGTCCCGGTGCGGCCGGGCGCCCGGAGCCCCGCGTTGAGGGGAGCACCCACATTGAACTCCTCCCGGAAGAGCTTGTTGTCGTCGGCCATGCGCCGGTTGATCTCCTCCTCCAGCTTCTCCACGGGCAGCGGCGGGTACTTGCGGTTGGTGCTGGGCGACCTGGCGAGCAGCGGCATGCTCTGCGGCTCTGTGGGGACACGCGCGTCAGCGGCGCCCCGCGCTCCCTGCGCCCTCCCGCGCTCCCTGCCCGCCTTTCGGGAAGGCTCCGGGAAGCGCCTCCGGCCCTACGGAGGTCACACGTTGAGCTCCGAGGGCTCTTGGCATCGTCCGGGTAGCTCAGGAAATGGATCTGCAATGGGTAGAGCTTCCCCAACTGCACTCGCTTGGGCACTGAGCGCCAGTTGTGGGTACCAAGGTGCCAGTTTTGGGCACCCAGGTGCCAATTTTGACTTTGAACAAAGTATTCACTTTGTTCACACTTGTATTTGATCAAATACAAGTGCAGGCTCCAAGCCCAAAAATGCAGCACTGACGGGGAGGGGAGCAGGAGCCAACTGTCCTCATCTCACCACCTACATCAAAGCAGGCTCGTGTAGGACTTCTTCATCACATCTCTCATTTTTGCACATCTTTATGAGGTGGATTTGTGTGTTCTTGTGTGTGTATAAGAGGTCCAGAATGGGTTTCACAAAGGAAAAAACAACATAATCATTGATTTGTCTTGCAAATGGTGGTGCCTACACTAAGCGTGACCATCTTTGCAAAGATGCCAGAGTTTTGCTCAGCTGCCATCTGGAGCTGAAGGGGTGTAAGGATATTTAACGCCTTGCAAGGACGTGTTTTCTCAGGTTCCTATCACCAGAATCACGTGGGTATTGGACAAACTCTGCAGGAGTCCTCACCCCATCGTTCCTTTTTGGAAGCCATTGTCCGTGCTGGCATGGGACACTCCAAGGGGAAACGTCATGGTGCAAACACGAGGTGGGAAGAGAATTCCCTTTAGCCAAAACCGGGCAAAAAGGGAGAGAGTCCAGGGAAAGCAATGGATAAAAACGTAGAGAAAACCATGTGTTTCTGCTAAGATCTCATGCGGCAGGGAGAGTCTGGCCGTTGTGCCTACCTGCTGGCTGCACTGGGCTCAAGCGAGTGTTTCTGAGAACAAAAACTTCTCAAAATAAGGGAAAAAACCCTGCAACTAAAGCACGCCATGGTCATTTGGGAGAGGGCCTGGGCTGGCCCGCAGTGCACGCGCCAGGGCTAAGGCCACGCGCTCGGGGAGCTGAGGGTGGCAGAGCAGGGGGAGCCTCACCTGTGTCGTCCGCGCGGCCGTTGGACAAGCGGAAGGAGTTGGAGTGGCTCCCGGCCTGCTTGTACTTCTTGAACCTACCGAGGGGAAAGACAGGGCGGGAATTCAGGAGCTACCCCTCTGCTGAGCCACGGCTGCTTCTGGGTCACAAACCCACCACGTGCATTTCCTCCACTTGCTTTTCTGTTTTATTTGTTTTAAATTTTTAAATGGCTCCATGCAGAGGCCATTTGCTTATTCCTTTTAACTCAGTAATTAATTTCTGTCAAATAAGGGTGGATGGTGTTGAAAAAACGCTCCTTACCTTAACATGTACAGCACAATAATAATAAATACTATGACGAGGAGGGAGGACAGGGCCACCATCACAGCAATGATCGGAGTCTCATCTGTAAGAAGACAAGAGAGGGGATCTGAAGAGCTCCGTTCGTTAAAGCTATTGGAGCTAATAGAGCATTTTAGCACTCCCCACCCTGACCCTTCCCCAAAGCAAGACTGCGATGGCAAAGTAAATGCCAAAGTTTTTAGCCAAGCCGTAGCCCTTACCTTTTCTTGGAAACACTTCGTGTTTGGGCAGCCAAATGCAAGAAAAAAACAAGGTCATTCTGCAGGGAGAGGAACTGAGAGAGGGCAGAGCTCTGTGCAAGGCAGTGTGACCTGCACACGAGGTGGTGTGAGCTTGAACCTGCAGCCTGTTTCCAAGCAGAAGCCCGAGGGGACAAGTTATGGAGCCTTCTTGCTCCAAGTCCCACTCAGTGTCCATCAGAGGGATGTGATTAACAGTGTGGGGGCTTGGAGGGGACATGTGGCAGCAGGATGCAGGCACACGGGTGTGTGGGCGGGTTGCAGCACATCTGGTGCAGCAGGAGAGAGGGGTTTGGCTGTGGCCCTTAAACAACAAGCTCCAGGGCCCCCGGCAGGTCCCTCCTTCCCCAGCAGAGGTGGGAGGTCCAAATGCACCCCAAAGGGGCTGCTGGAAAAGCAGTTTGTTTGGGCTGGAAAAATAAAGAGCTGAGCGCTTTCTAAAAACCTCGCTCGGCTTCATTTGAGAGACAGGCACCTGCACACAAACCATACTGCATCCCTTTGTAGATGCAATGATTTGTTTCCTTCTCTGCCAAAGACCCTCTGTTACTGATGGCTGATAGAAACCAGACAGGAAAGAGTCCCAAATAATCAATAGGCAAAGTGCACTTGCTATTGAAGACATATCATGGTAGATGATTCCCTCCTGACAGTATGGGGGTGGGAAATAAAATGCAGAACGTTTTCATTAGCTTGGAGAATAGGTGGTTTGCTATTCCTCACCTTCATAATAACCCTCAACTGGTAATTTGTTGGGAGAGCTTTAATTCTGTAACATCATTAGTGAGGTTATCCATAACACTTCCTCGACAGGAAAGCCACCTATTTCTCCTCTGTCCAACAGGAGAGACTCAAAATCATTTTGCAGTTCCCTTTCCTGATGCCAGGGGACATTTATTCCGATGGCTTTTGCTCCCTCATGAAGCAGCTTTGCTTTTTGCTCCAAATTCTCCAGCAGGAGCTCAAAGACATTGAGCTCATAGCGGAGCTGATCCTGTGCTGATTAGTCCTGCAGAAGTCAACATACCTGGTCTTAATCTGCTGCAGTTTTCCAGGTCTGTTTAACTTACAAGGGCTTAGTGGCAAAGCCCCCTTAATCCAGCAGAGATTCCCCTTTTTTAATGGAAAAGCCATATAAGCAATGTATGTTTGCTGCTGCTATCTGCTATACCCTACATCAATTTTCCCAGTGGTGGCTATAATAGTAAAGGGGGGGAATGATTTTTGGAAGAAAAACAACCCCAAAAGATGTCCAAAAACCCTACGTGGAACCTGCATCAAGAGGAAAGAATAAATCACAGCATCCCTCTTGTGCTCCCAGGGCTGCTTCTCGGTACCAGAGAACCAGGATTTGTGACTGATCCCTTAGAATAATCCTCTAAGCCACAGGATATGGAAAATATTAACAGCACCAGTGCTAGGAAGTCAGATCTTTGCTTTTTTTTTTTTTTTTTTTTTTTTTTTTTTTTTTTTTTTTTTTTTTTTTTTTTTTTTTTTTTTTTTTTTTTTTTTTTTTTCCCTTCTGTGCTCTTGGGATTAGGGATTAAGAGCACCAGCGAGAGCACTAAATACCCCACGGGCTGTGCCAGGCCCGCGGGAATGGGCAGGACACTTCTGCGAGGGTGGGACTGCTCCTAAGGATGATTTCTTGGGCTCGTGTTCCCTTCCTTTCCCCTGGAAAAGGTTCAATCTAAGGCATATTGATAAGAAACACTGCAGAATATCGAGTTCTTTCATTTAAACCACCCGGATCAGCAGGATAGTGCGAGTTAAGCACTCCAAGGAGCGCCTAAGGGGATTGTCATGCAGTTTATAAAGCTGAAATAACTGATCAGAATAGCGATGGCAAACACCCAGACAGCTTGTTTCCAGCTCTGCTTCTGGTCTAATAACTCCTATACGTTTAAAGCAAGGTGTAATTGCCAATATTCTTCTAGCGAGCTCAATTCCCTGAACAAAGTCATCCAGGCAGGGACGGGAAAAAAGGAGCGTAAAAGCTGTTAAATTAAAGAAATGGATTTTTATGATGCCTTGCCAAAAGAATTAAAGAGAACGATAATTGCTCACATTGTCCACAGAACAGCTCTCCTGAACTAAAATAATAGCAGAATCTTCCCGAAAATGTCTTTACTTGAGGTTTAAATAAAGAGCAATGAAAAAGAAGACTCTTACCTCTTCTGTCAGAGTTACCTGCATAAAAAAAATTAAAAGAAACTCTCTTAGCAACAGCAAATTATGCATTTGAATAAGAAAGGAAAAACACTGATGGGGACGCTGACAAATTTAGTAATTCCCATAATCTTCTTGCAAGTCTTTCTTTTAAAGTAAGAGCTACTGCAGGCATGAGGTTCAAATGACTTTCAGCTTTTACTTAATAATAAAGAAAAAGGAGCAAGTCACATTCTAGCCATCCTGATTAGGGGGAAAAGCCTGAATGTGACTTATTTGACTTTTTTATTTGATAAGCACTGAGGAAAACACAAAATGCTCCGTATTTGCTCCCTTTCCCTCCCCCAGATTGAAGCTGCTTCTCTGAATTCACACACTGAGTGCATGGAAGCGGCGATGGGTGAGCGGAGCCGTTCTCCAGTGGAAAGACGAGCAGATAATTTGGAGGTTTACTGCAAAAAAAAGGCCAATTTGAGCAATAAAACTGGCTGATACTCGGCTAGAGAACCCAGTGAATGGCATATGGGAAAACACAAACATGCCCAAGAAATGCTTAAGGAAAACAAACCTCCCCGGCCAAAATGGGACCTGAAGCCGCCACATAAACGTCGATAAACACTCTGCTCTTAATGACATAATCCACTGAAGCCTCTAATCAGCAAGCTACTGATGCGGCTCATTAGCACTTTAAGAGATAATAGGAGCGCATTAAAGAGTGACTGAGCTAAGAGGTCAATTAAAAGCGGCTGGGCGCGAGGGCAGGGACAGCGAGTGTCCATGGGGAGCATCCACCTGCCTTCTTGGATATCTCATGAAGGGGAAAACGGACCAAAGTTTCTCCTCACCGGCCCTTCACTATTTTAACTGCTTCTTGGCAGGGCACAATGTCCTTCTTGACTCCTTCCTACATGTGGGATATGGGGAGCTGAAGGGAGCAAAGGCCACCAAGAAGGTCGGTGGTGGAGATGGGAACAGCCTGTGGTTTTCAATGCGCTTGGCTTTGGGCTTCCATGTCTCATATCCCACAGGACACGGAATGGCAGCCTCATCCCTCCTTTCTTGCTTGGCTAATTTAGAGTAATTAGGCAGCTCATCAGCATCCCTTCATAGGCTAGATCCTGTCCCTGGTTGGCCTTGAGTCTCTAGTCTGTAAGTCCCGTGGGAGGGACTGTCTCTTTGTGTGAGTGCCAAAATGTGTGACTGTCACCCATGGTTGCTACCAAAACACGTACAAACGGTCTGAGTAGCAGCACTCTGGAAGATCAAAGCTCTGCAGCCGAGCACAGTCCCTGGGTGATTTGTTGCTGCTGCATTGACAGACCCACGAAAGCTCAACTTTTTAGCTCTTGTCTTGGAATTTGCCCTAAAGAGTCTTCCCATTCCCTTTAATTCTCAGGGAAAAGAAACAAGAGCTCGGGAAGGGTTCAGTGTAGAGCAACAAACATGATTAAGGGATGGGAGCATCTATCTTATGAGGAGAGACTAAGCAAAGAGTAGGTCTGTTTAACCTGGAGAAGAGAAGGTTGAGAGGAGATCTGATCCACAGGTATAAATATCTGAGTGGAGAATGTAGGGAGGAAGGGGCCAACTCTCCTCAGTGGTGGCCAGTGACAGGACAAGGGGCAGTGGGTGTAAGCTGAAACCCAGGAAGTTCCATCTCCATATGAGGAGGAACTTCTTCACTGTGAGGGTGCCAGAGCCCTGGCCCAGGCTGCCCAGGGAGGCTGGGGAGGCTCCTGCTCTGGAGATCTCCCAAACCCGCCTGGATGTGACCAGGTGCCCCGTGCTCTGGGTGTCCCTGCTGGAGCAGGGAGTTTGGCCTAGATGATCTCCAGAGGTCCCTTCCAACCTCAGCCATTCTGTGATTCTGTCAAGTCTGGAGAGGCAGAGCAGAAGGAGAGGCCACCTACCATTGTGGGGAGCAGAAGAGGTCTCCTGGGTTGTCACCGTCACGCTGAAGTTCCTCTCTGTCGCCTCCTCGTCCGTGCTCGGTGGAGCGGCGTAAGGGGTGGACGGTGACGCGCTGGGGACAGCGGAGGTGGCCGGGGGTGTGGGCAGGGTCGTCCCCAGGGTGGAGGTGTTGAGCCCCAGCACAGTGGGGGTCGGGGGGGGTCCCGTCGCTGTCGTGGCGGGCGGCTCCGGCGCCGCGGTGGGGACGGTGGCGGGGGAGCTGGCATTGGGGCTGGTGGTGGTGGCATTGGGGCTGCCGCGCTCCCCACTCGCTGTCGTTGCTCTGACGGGGCTCTCGGGCGAAGGCAGCGTGGTCGTGGGCGGCTCTGCAAACAAGGGCACCTGCGTGAGACGTTGCTGCCACAGCGAAGGATTCGGCTGCTGGAGAAGCGCTGACTATGAGCACACGGGTGAAAAGGAGGAAAACAACCCAAAGAACCCAAGGTCGAGACAGAGAAGGAGTTACACCGTATGGGGAAGTGACTCCTACCAAAGGAGGTATCTCAGATACATCCATGAGATGGAGAAAGATTAGAGTCACTGGAAGAGAAGATCAATATTACTCCTGCACAAACCAGCAGGTCCCATCAGAAGTATCTCTTGGCCCCTTGGGAGCCCCAGGGTGATGGGACAAGCCATGAAGCCATCAAACACGTGAGCACTTGTTCCACTGAGCCAGAGGACAGCTCAGGGACAGGGAGAGGAGACAAGCAGCACATTTTACCTGTTGTCACATTGTTAGCACCTATGCTGATGAAGCCGCTTCCGAGCAGAAGGACGAGGATCCACAAATCCATGTTGACCTGAGGAAAAGAGCAAAGAAGAGTCATGGACCACGTCACGCAGCAGGTGTCCCGATGAGGGGCTGGAAGGAAGGAGCTCCATGGTGGCCATTCATAGGGGATTTGTACCCATGTTCACACATCCCCAACTGGAGAGCACGACGGACTGGCCCGGCCAACGCCGGGAACGAGCGGGTTTTGGGAGAGGGCAGGAACCGGCGCAGAGAAGGAGCCAGGGGAGGCAGCACTGAAGGAGGAGCACGTGGTTTTTGGGGAGACTGATCCTGTGTGTGCTCGTGAGCATCCTGCGAGCAACCCGCAACGCGACGTACGGGAGGAGCCCAGCACGGGCCCGGAGCCGAAGGCTGCAGCATCGCCGGGCGCGCGTTGGGGCTGCTCCCCGCACGTTATTTTTTGCAAATCGGAGCCGTTTTCGGACATGCTGCTCTCCCGGCTGGCGCCTCCCGGCCCGTTCAGCAGCGGGGAGGAAACACTCGTAACGTCACGGGCGCAAACACGGCTCCCGGCCGGCGGCGACATCCTGCGCGCGGCGCGGAGAGCGGCCCCACGCCGCGGTGCCGGCCCCACGCCTTGCCCCCCGCGCTCCCCACCCGGCCTCGCGGGAGCAAATCCCACGGGGATCGGATGCCCCGGGCGCCATGGATGAAACGGGCAGGAAGACGGAGCCAACGGAGCGACGGAGATGTTCCTTGAGGATGCAGGAAGAGGAGGATCGAGGTGGGAGAGCCACAAAGCCGAGAGAAAGGGCGAAATTCTGAGAAAACGGTGATGGTCACCTACTACAC
The DNA here is from genome assembly GCA_013398315.1 of Nothoprocta pentlandii. Lineage (NCBI taxonomy): Eukaryota > Metazoa > Chordata > Aves > Tinamiformes > Tinamidae > Nothoprocta > Nothoprocta pentlandii. Next base: position 20,410 of record VZSG01001369.1, read on the forward strand.
TTGGGTATTCAGAAAGGATTTATTTAAAAAGCCACATTTTTTTTTAATATATTTTTAAAAACATCACATGTTCTGTTTTCCCTGCTTCTGTTCCTGGCAGAAAGAGAACATGAGTCGGGTCAATACACGAGCTCCAATGCTCGAAAAGCACCAGCAGCTTTTGGGCTGGGACTCGTAAGGATGTATGGCTGTTCCTCATCCCAACAGCATCCCTTTGGGCTTTTAGTTAAGTCATTTTAACTCCCTCAAACGCCGGCTCGCAGACGAGCCCTGAGCAGCTATTGGGAATTTCAGAGACACTGAATTTATTTCTCAATAAACCGCCACTTAATGCATCGACTCACAAGCTGGGCAGGAGAACCCGAGCTGAAAACATCTCCCTCTCTTAGTGTTTTATTTAACTGCCAGGGGCATCTTGAGCTGCAGCTTTCAGAGAAGCCTTCGAGCTGAAAAACGTGACCCGGAGCTGCTGCTCCGCCAGCTGCCAGCGTCTGAGCACGACCTGAAACCGGGTACCGGGACGCGGCCCAAGGTCAAGGGCAAATGCGCCGTTGGGTATTTCTAGGACTGCTAAGCCACAGTGACGCTGCTTTAAAAAGCCAGCTCGTGAAAATACCTGAATTTTCCCGTTTTCTTTGTAGGGAAAATCTCCTGAGGGCTGTAGGAACCTCCTAGGTTCATCTCTGGGCTCAGTTGGGAAACACGAAATAACCGGCCATGGGCGACCAAGAGGTGTCAAGGAGGACTATGATGTCCTTGCTCTGCTTCCTACAGAGCCTCTGTCCAGGCAATCTGAGCTTTGTACAATTTTGGCTTATCCCAAGGCAAAGAAGGACAGGTTGAAAGCAGAACACACCACAAGAGCAGCAACAAGCTGCAGGTCAGCACTGGAAGACGCCTTCAAACTCCTCTTTGCCTTTTCGTTTCCATTCCTGTGTAATCACAGTGGACTGGATCCTGTTTCAGGATCCCATTTTCAGGAAAAAAATGAAAAATAACACAAGTATCGGGCATCTACAAACATCTCATCCACCTTTTGTCAATCTGAAGGTCACCATGAAAACAACTTGAAGAGAAATGAGGTCTGCTGAAGGTGGCAAAGATGCTGCACTGGAAATTCAGAGCAAAATGCAGCACTGCCAGCTGCGCCGCATCGCCAGGGGTATTAAAAGCCGGAGCAGATGGATCCTGTTTGACCCTCAGAACTGCTTACATTGACTTCCAAAATAACCCAGCGCGGGAAAACGCTGCCTGTTGGAATCCTATGGAGAGGAAAAGCATCGTGCGCCACAAAGAGGATAAAAACTGATGCCTTCCTGAGGTGCAATGGGTAAAGGAAGGCAAGAGCAGCTATTCATGTCAACATGAGGCCCAATCAATGGGGCTTTCATTGATTACCATCAGCCAGCCTAATTAGCACTCATTAACTTCCACGTGCTGTGTTGAACTTGGCAATTGAGGTGACTGCTTTGAGGGCTCAGCAGCTCCTCACCCTGCGAGCTCCGCTGGGGACGTGTCCCTGGTGAGGAACCTCGCGCTGCAACGGACAAAAATCAAGTGCAGGAAACCCGAGGAACCACCTTTTTTGGGGGGCAGCAGAGCAAGAAGGAAAATACATGGAATTGGTCATTTTTTACTTGGCTTGGCCATCGTGTGCTCCATTCTCAAATTGGAGCATCCGGAGTGGTTCAACTGGGGGTTTTAAGCACAGGTAATGGGCTGGGGGCAGTTGGCTGGTGGACATGTAAGAAGAAGGAGCTGTGCCCATGGGCTTCCCACATCATGGAGAGCAAAGGAAGACCTGGCTTGGCTGGAGGAGATATTTCTAACCTTTCGATAGACTCATTAACAACAATTAGCCTTCTAACATTGCACATTTGAGTTTAAACTGTGCACAGCTCCGATGGGAGCAGGGTCAGGACGTTTGGTCTTCTGAGCAATCAACAGAATTACAGAGAATTAAGGGGACTGCAGGTAAAAGTGATGCAAGCAAGTGAGGAGAAAGGTTGTCTTAAGAGGAAAGATGGCCCCAGATCTTCTGGAGCAGCTATCAGGAAGACTCCCAGGAGCCACAGATACACTTCTGGAATCACAGTGCTCTCCCATATGTTTCTTCCCATCAGCTACTGAAAAAGGACCAAACCAACCAATTCCTGTAGCTCTATGTTCAGGTAAACGCTTTTCTTTCCACATTTGCTCACAATGCTGGTGTCCTAGTCCAAGCAGAATCCAATGGAAAGGATGCACAGGCTGCTGAGTCGCACCAAGGAGCTGGGAATGGTCTAGCATTATCCCACGAGGGAAAAAGAAATCCTTATGCCAACCTGCTTCCAGATAGCATGATGTGAAGCCCCTAAACACAGGCTAAAACTATCTCCACCTGATCCTATTTAAGACTAGGAATTCTTAAGGATGGGAATGAGATAGCAGGGTGACTGCGGAAGGTTGTGAATCCTGAAGCCGGGGGACCAAAGCAAAGAGGCACAATTAGAGTGAACTCCTCGGTGCATTTCCATGGTTACTGGCACCCAGCTCCTTGATCAGGGGATATGTAATTAGATTGCTGCTCAAACAGAAGACATTTAGCAAAAATATCTGCAGCTACAGGCACGAGCAAACAGCTTTCTGCAGCTTATTGCAGCGGGCAGCCCACGTGCAGTGCTAACAAGCTCAGGGAGCAATAAATGAGCAGAAAATTCATTTTTTTTCCACAAAATTTTTTCAATTTTGGGCCCCTTCCACACCAAACTGCTCAATGCCTCAAATTAGACATTCAGGACCCACCTGGTCCATGGTCTCTGGTGGGACGAGCACCCACAGCCCCTACAGACCCTGCAGCAAAACCAGAACTGAGAAGCTCTGACAAAAAGGTGAAGCTCTGTGAAATGAGTCAACAGGATGATTAACTTCTCGCCCTCCCAGGTTATTCACAATCCATTCTCTATTTTAATCTCCCCAACAAAAGGCTCCACCGGAGCATTGTCAGCCGGGGCTTTCACAATCAACCTTCAAAATGTTCAAGGAATGGTAAAGAACAATGACTCCGTAACAGAATAAATACAATCTAAACAAAAACCCGCCCGTTGCTAAGGTTAATAAGCAGTGGGGTTTTGGCACAGCTCCACGCTGTGCATTCCAGTGCTATAGTATATTAAAAACATGCTAGAACTAGGCTTGGGTTGGAGGAGAAGAACCTGACATTCAGTTCTGACATATTCTCCCCTCCAGGATGTTATTTAAAACACCAATATTGTGTAACAGGCGCTGGGTTTTAGGAGACGTTTTACTGAAGCCTGTGTGTTCCTTCAGCTGTGAATATCAGCAAAGCCAGACTGGGGACCAAGGCACGTCTCAGCAAGGATGGAGGCAAATCAGTGTTGGAGATGATGGCATTAAGAGTTTGGGAAACTCAGGAGAGCGTGGAGAGATTTTAGGGACCAGTTTGGAGGTTGTTTGTTCTTAATGGAAATGGAAGGAGAGAAGAAGAGCAGCTCGAGTGAGCTCAAGGCCAATGCTTGGGGAGCTGTTTCCACCTGCAAGAGAGGAGAAGTGTTATTCAATGTGATTCCTCAAGTCATTGGCAAAGGTTTTGCTCTACTACCCAGGCACCAGCACGGGTTTCCTGACGCTGATGTGGGACGGGAGCCACCTCTGGAAGTGGTGAGTCCTGCAGGAGATGACAATGTCCTATGACAAAAGGAACGCTGGAAAGACAACAGATCAAAGGCCGTGATCCTGGAGAAACCGGCCACCCAGCACCAGCAGCCACTGGGCAGGAGACACCAGGAACTCGCAGGTCAGAGCCAAGGTCTCAAGGAAGGCCCCGGCCCCAACCACACAGTTTGTCGTTTCAACCAGAAGCACAAGAAACCGCAGCGAGGGGACACCGAGGGCAGCCGTGACCGTGGGTCATGTGTAACCGCTCGCAGCCCTCGCAAGGGATGGTGAGGAAATGCAGTGTGGTGGGAGTGTTATCTTCTTAGTGAAAGATGCTCAGGGCTTCTCATTTTCTCCATGGGCGGTCGCAGCCAGTCATGATGGCACTGAAGTCCCACCTGAGAGCATCGGGAAGCAGAGCTGGTGGGAAAGCTCACATCCCACGTGGGAGCTGTGGAGGATCTGCAACAGAACCTTGGCTAACTCCACGGCCATCAGGCTGGTCCCGTGTTTCCTTCATTCCTACATCTTCTGGGGCCCAAGGGAAACATGAGCACGTAAGAGAAGCTGCTGCAATCATGCTGTCTGTGGCAGGTTCACAAGAGCTGCCCTGTCCATGATGGACACCCAGGGGAGGCCACCAGCTCCCGCCGACTCCTGTCTCCAGCGCTTCCCAGCAAATCCAGCATCCTCCCCTCTAGATGGAGCTCCAGGAGAAGTGTGAGGCCCTGTCCTAAAGAGAAGGCAGTTGCTGCTCTCATCACCACAGAGCTCATGACCACAGGCCTGAGGGCTGGAGGCTGCACTAGGAAAAGAGACAGAAGCCTTTAGCTCAGTCGAGAATTCAGTAAATGCCCAGCAAACACCCAACTGCCCTTCCCAGAGCCAGCGAGTCCAAGCTCATGAGTCTTGACTTTGAATTAAGTGGTCTCCAGCATGGTCCTACGGAGAAGAAAAACACCACGTGCCAATAAAGACGTTCTGCCAGGATATGGAAGGACTACCGTTTTCTTGGTTTCACTCCATTCAGATTCCAGCTTCTCGTCCCTCAGCTGGACATCCAAGGGACCGTGAGATCAACCGCTCCTTTCTGCACTACAGGAGCAAGGGGGCTCGAAGGCAGGGCCCATCAAAACCTCGAGGCTGAGTGAGCCACGGAATCGGCCTCCCCTCTGTCCATGGGGCACTTCTCAGCAGGACATCGGGATGCTGCAAGACAGAGCTGTGATTTGAGGAGATGGAGCACAACAGCAGCAGCACAGTGAGAAGCAATGCTTTCTATGAACATTTCAGAGATTTAATTTCACGACTTGTGTTTTTTCCTTTTTCCATGCACATAAGCAGTTGCTAAACACCCTACCTCAGCCTTCCTGCATGCAAATAAAAAGCACAAACATTAAGAGATTGCAACAGAGCTCAGACGCGTCAGGCACTGAAGAGGCAATTCTTGCGTAAATGCTTAAAAAACGTTCCAGTTGTAATAAAGCAAAAGGGAAGCAGCGAAGCAGATTCTCAACCCGTGCATGTGCCCATCTCCCAACCCCTTGTCGGGCCCTGGACCTGGCTGATAATGTGTGGTGGCCCTTCATCCTCTTGAGGACATCGCTCGACCAAGAACCACTCGCAGATTTGACTTGGCACAGGTTGACACGTGTCCTGTGGGAGCTACCTCTTAAATGGCCAATGCAAAATGGGAGCAGCAAAGCTCTTACGAAGAGCTTTACATTTTCTCTGAGCTGGGCAGATTTTGCTGTTTTGGCCCAAGATAGGGCAGCAGGTCCCTCTGGGCAGGGGATAAGGCCTTGGCTTTGCCCTCGTGGCCATCACGGAGGAAGCGGTGCAGCAGTGGAGCGGACACCCCACACACGAGTTATCAGCTCATGACGTTTGGCCACCTCCACCTGGGCCGAACAGCCGTCAAAATCCTGCAAATTGAGCTCATTTCAGCCCCGCCGGGCCCGACTGAGATCTCCACCCACGTTAAATACTTCAATTTCAACAGAATAGCAATTCACTGGCTGCGAGCAGAGATATCCCCATCTTGGCCTATTTGAAGCCTTGGCCGCCTCAGACTTTCTCAAAAGATGGATGCTTTAAAAGAAGCTTTCCAACAAAAACATCCATTTTTATCACGCCCTTGCTGGGAGTATAATACACAGAGGGCTCTTCAGTATTGCCATTAAATGAGAGACTCCCCTAACCAGGCATTAAATGGTACAGGAGCTTGTACACAGAACAACAGAGCGCGCTTTCTGTGGCCGCTTGTTGCTGCAAAAACACAAGACAAACTCTGTTGCTCAAGCCCAATATTGTATTTGTCGGCGCGGCGGCCAAGCCTAACAAACTAATCGCATTTGGCCTGCGTGAAATCCAGCCTGCCGAAGACCAGGGGCAAACTTGGCTCTCGTTCACCCCACGCTTCCGTCCAAATCCAATCCGCTCCCATCAAGGCTCCTGAATGCTCTGCTCTGGGTTTCTCGTGCGGCAGAATGAGCCCAGGATGAGGTGCTCTATTGCAAACGCAGGGATGCACCAAAGCAGTTTTTATTTATTTTATTTTATTATTTTATTTTATTTTATTTTATTTTATTTTATTTTATTTTATTTTATTTTATTTTATTTTATTTTATTTTATTTTATTTTTTTATTTTGTTACGTTTTATTTTATTTCCTTTTTTGTTATGTTTTCTTTTTATTTTATTTTATTTTATTTTATTTTATTTTATTTTATTTTATTTAAACAGCACTACACAGGGAAAAGGGGGCATCATCCACACAAACACAAAGCAGGAAGGATGTTATCAGTAATTGGTGAGTTTTAGGTAATTTTTGCCTTAGTATCTTCACGCTCCGTTTTTGGTGACAGCCAATTTCAACGCTCAGGGCACCATCCCCGAAAGCACTGATCTCCAAAAAAACCCCCAAAATCAAGAATCAAAGTGTCATTTCCAGAAGAAATTTAATGTAAGTGCCAACCCCACAACAGAGTTTTGTCCAGGGTCTCCAAACAACCTCCCTTCCTTGCATTCTTTCCATTCACATCTCCTCCTGCTTGGACCATACCATTCCCATGCATGGAAAGAGATATTTGCATGGCTAGACTACGTCTGGCTTTGAAGGTGATGTTAATTTGTAACCTTCTCTCCCCTCTTTGCAGGGTATGACCTATAAAGGAGGCAGATCTAGGGGCTTTGGAAAACATGGTGCCATCTTCATTCCCACTTAATTAATCATCTCATGGTCATAATATGAAAAGGATCTAGCTCAACTTGCACACTTTTTGCTTTGTTGAAGGAACACAGAATCCCAGGATGGTTGAGGTTGGAAGGGATCTCTAGGGATCATCTAGTCCAACCCCCTGCTCCAGCAGGGACACCCAGAGCACGGGGCACCCGGGCGCATCCAGGCAGGTTGGAAGATCTCCAGAGAAGGAGACTCCACAACCTCCCTGGGCAGCCTGGGCCAGGGCTCTGCACCCTCACAGCAAAGAAGTTCCTCCTCACATGCAGATGGACATCTCAGTATCACACACACCACTTTGCAGAGGCAAAAGAGATCTGAACAAGCAGGAACTGGAAAGCATCACCAAGTCCTCAGCACATCGCACCGACTGAGCTCACAGGAGGTCAGGAGGGACCTCTGGAGATCATCGAGCCTAGTTTGCCTGCTCAAGCAGGGTCACCTGGAGCACATTGCCCCCAATGAGATATCTATGAAGAGTCAAACAACAACATCAGCAGCAGGGGTGGCTGGTAATCCTTGCTGGCATGGACTGGATTTAAAACAAAAAAAAAGGACAAAAAAGGTCAACCACGCTCTGAGCCACCCGCATCCTCACACTTCTCTAATTCAGACTAAGAGATTTAGATAAAGACAGACTTAATCCAAGACGAGTTTTCCTCGACCTACTCCAACGTGGAGATAAGACCCATAAAAGCTGGTTCCAACCCAACGCTCCTGCATGTGGCCAGGTAGGGCCAAACCCAACGCTCCTGCCATCCGACCCCTTCCACCTCCACCTCTGCTTCTCACCCCACCCCAGAAGAAACGCTGAGGGATGGTGAAACACACAGGATGGGGCAGCAGGGGATTATTCCAGACTTAAGAGCCTACGGATCCATGAGAATGTGCCAGGAATGGGGACGGCCAGCGGGAATGGTTTATTCTTCGCCACGCTGCCGGTTGTGGGAATCCTGGACGTCTGCGAAGGCTCTTTAATACAAAGGGAAAGACCCGGCACGCGGAGGCAGGGCAAGGTTTCGGCTGACCCAGTTTAGGGATGCGGCTGCTGCCGACCGTCCTTAACTCTTCTTATCCCAGATTAGCCTCTTTGAGGTCACCAAGGCGTCTCGCTCGCTAGAAAGGTGCCACGTTTCCGTGTCAGACCAAACATCTGGGCTTTGAAACACACGCCGGATTTAGTCCCAGATTTCCAGATCGGATTCTGCGCGTTGGGGGAGGGAAAAGAAAGGGAAAGAAAGAAAAAAAGTCACTACTGCTGGTTGCAAAGAGCTTTCATGGAACAGAAAGGTCATTATTTAGCCTTCCCATCCCCCACGCCTCCTCTGCTCTTCCTCTTCTTCCAGCAAATTCACCAGATTTCAGGAAAAGAGGAAAACGTCAAGTTCAGGATCTGTGCAGTTCCTGCGACCAGCGCTGCCACCTGCACTGGGGAGGGCCGAAGCACAAACCCGGCGTCCAATTCCTGGCTCCCCGTCTCGCTTCCCTTCCGCGGGGACGAGGCCCAGCTTGGGAAGCAGCCTCCGAAGGCCGCTCTGCCTTGGATGAGGTGTGGAAACGGTGCCGCCGGACGCGGGTCAGAACACGGCGCCCCGGCAACAACAGCCACGTTCGGTCACCTCCCGTTTCCTGGTGGACCTGGTGGATAGCCTCGCCCCGTGGAGCTTGCCAGGATGGAGCTATGGCCAACCCTTCAAATGAAGCGGGCTCGGCGCCAAAAGTGCTCAAATTCCCTGTGGGAAACGGGTCCTGCCAGTGCCAACCGGGGACACGCTCAGTTCAGGAGAGCTGGATGCCTCGTGGGGAGCACAGGCAGAAGAGCCAAGGAGAAAAAGGTCATTTCCAGCACGGAGCAATGATCCCAAAGGCTCTAGTTGCGGCATTAAGATGCAGCCATTTGACACGCTGCTCTGTGGCCCAAGGTAATTTCGTTTTTCAAGCTACAGCTCCCTGCTTTATCAGCACAAGACTCAGAGCAGCAGAGCAGTCCTCAAAATCTGCAAGCATCCTTGCAGGGACACTGCTCTGGTGGTGCTGCACGGCGCCCAAGCAAATGCTGCTGAAGAAATACAAGCACACAGCTAATCTGGGAAAGCGTCCACTGCTCTCCCAAAAGGCTGAGGGAGAAGCCTCAAGGAGCCAGGTGGAGAGGAAGGTAAAAATCCCATGAGCGTGAGCTGGTATTTGGGGGAGGAAGAGCAGACAGAGCCAAACTATGATCAGGAACGAAACCTGAATGCTGCTTCTGCACTTGTCCTGGGGATGTTGCACTGCATTTGTAACCTGAGATGTTGCACTTTGTGACGGGGAACAGAAGCTTAAACCCTATAATAGAATAATTTTACATGAGATCTCCAGGGTGGATTCAGCCCGACCAGGGCAGCATTTTTGCATTTCATTTACTCCCCCAGATTAGAGGGTTGCACACGTGGTTCCTTGGGCTGCTCCAGCTCATTACAGACACCTGGGCCGTGAAGGAGGAGTGAATTACAGGGAGCTCCCATAAGAGGGCAAGGGAAAAGCAGGGTGTGCCCAACTGCCACAGGGCCACCAGGACACCCCTGCCATGATCCCTTGGGGCCATGCCAAGCACATGCAGCTGTGGCTCTTCTTCTGCATTAGCCCAGGAGCTCTTAACCGCCCACATGGAACCACTGTGGTTGGAAACGATCTCCAAGATCATCAAGTCCAACCATAAACCCATCCCCACCACACCTGCTAAGCCACGTCCCTAAGTGCCTCATCTACATTTCTTGAACACTGCCAGGGATGGTGACTCCATCACTGTTCCAATGCTTGACTTTCTGTCTCTTGTACCAGAGATGCTCCAGCAAAGTGCAGAAATGGGTCCAACTCCTTCTTCCCACGAAGCTCCTGCAGGCACCAGGGTCTCCAGGATCCTTCTGCCGTCCTGCACGGGTCACCTCAACGCTGCTGTCCTTCGCCGGCAGTTCCTGGACCTCTGTGTGGTATCATGAGGGGATGAATCATGTTTACTGAGGCCGAGGGATGCAGCATCAGCCACCTCTCGCAGAAGAGGTAATGGGCTGTGTAGGAAAATGAGTGCCTGCCTAACTGGAAAAAGGTGTTCAGGTATCTTGTGATGATCACACAGCCAGGCACTCCAGCATTTGCATTCCCATGTTTTTACAGGCACGATTAATCCCATAGGAGAACCCCCTGTGAGGGTGAGGGACGGTGCCTGGATCCCTCCCGCTTTGCTCTGGACTCCAGTCAGTCTGCACGAGCTCCACACCACCCCCTCCAACACCTCCCAGGTCTCCATTAGCTTCAGGAGACCTTTGTCCACTGCTGATATCTGGCCCCACCCTCACTACACACATAGAAGTTAAATATTTCTTTCTTTCTTTTTTTTTTTGAGGGGTGGAGAGCGCCGAATCTCAAACTGTCAGTACAACCACAGGGACCTCAGTGCTGACGTCTGCTCCGATCCCCCACTGAGGAGGCTCTAATGTCTCACAAGGCTCTCAGAGGCTCCAGCTCCAAGCAGCAGGAGCTATTTCGGAGGTAAAGTCAGCACCACCAGCCACTGCTTACCTTCCAGGTAAGGAAAATAAATGAAATCACTATCCTCCTTTCTGGTAAAAAATAGTAGCCAACTCGTCAAGAGGTCATATTGGTTGTATCTTGCTGAGAAAGTCATCCACCCCAGGCAGCAATTGCAGAGCCCATGGTGCTCAGCTTACAGCTTGCATGGAGCTGCTCCCTTTGCACATGGGCAAGAATAATGTCACCATGGTTATTTTTTTTTTAATATTTACCCACTTTTTCCCTCCCACGTTAAAGGATTTAGCCACTCAGCCTCTTTCCACAAGTTGCCTTGAGGGAACCTGTGCAAGGATCAAAGGGGGTTCTTGGCTGGAGCGATCAGTGAGCATCTCGTGTGCAAGGGCAGCACCTGGAGAAGCAGCAGGCGGTGGATGCAGTTAAAGCGACAAGTATGAGGGCTAAAGAGGGCAACAGGTCAGCTCCAAATGTGCTCCAATAGTCCAACCCTGCAAGAACTCCCTGCTGGGCCAGGCCTGGCCATGGCCACGGCCCTCCTGGGCTATGCAACCTTGTGCCTCCACAGCACGAAGAGCTGAGAAAATTGCGTTGAGAGCCAAGCTCCAGCCTCCTCCCCTCTCCTTTTAGGAAAAAGATGGAAAAAAAATCATCCCAAATCCGGATTAATTAGAGAACGGAGTGTCAGAACAAGATGATGTTGTGGTCTTCTCCAACTAAGCACCGTGGCACTGGGTCACCCCCGAGCAACCTTTCGTGTTTTACCGGAAAAGCAAAAGTTGATTTAAATTCTCCCAGTGGTTGCGCTAGATGAAAGCAGTTACGCTCAGGAAATTAGGCAACTAGAACGAGGAGCTAAATCCCACCAGGCCCAAGCCGGCGTATTCCTGCAAAACCGAGCAAGAGAAGCGGTCGTTTTTCCCTCTAAGTCGGCAAAACGGGAAGCATCTCTGGCATTTGGCTGCCCCGCTGCTCGCGGGCAGTGTCTGTGGTTTGGGTGGAAGGAGAACTGAGGGTTTCCAGGGCATCTCCTGCCCCTGCCCACCCGTCTATCTCCTGGGTGGCTTTTGGAAACAGGCGAAGACAGACAGAGCTGGATTTTCCTTTTCATTGGATTGCTCTTTCATAATCCCGAGCCTAAATGGTCTTCAGCAGCCAAAGGAGGACGGGTCTGAGCCTGCTTGTATAGGGAGGGAGGTAAAAACGTTTGGGGGATTTTGCAGCACTAGTTTGTGGGGGTTCAAAGCCTTCTGCTAACCCCAGGCCATGTTGCTCCAGCTCTTTCTAAGCAGGACTGCCCACGTAATCACGACGGCCAGGAGTCTGCTAAAGGTGCAGCCCGGGCTATATTTAACTTGGCATCCGATTGCCAGGGCTCTGCCTTCCGTGTCCTCGTATTTCCTCTCCAACGGACGTAATTGGGATCCTGGCGAGAGGAAAGGAATGAGGAACTTTGGTGCCACCGGACCCAACCCCTGGCCCATGCGCAACAGCTGGAGTTCGCTGCGGTTATCTGAGAACACAGGAACTGTCAGTGAAAACGTAAGTTCTTCAAAAGGCAAAAAAAAAGGACAGGAAGAGCAGGAAGCTCTTGCAGGCAGCAGCTCTGAGGATAGAGAAGCCAATTTTCCTATTTTAACCCTGTTTTTCTCTGCTCCATGGTAGTCCTTCCCATGTATGAGCACTCTGAGCACTTTCATACCCTTATGTGCCTTGTGAGGACCCAAACGCAGGACCCTGGCAAAACTGATGTCCTACTAACAGAAAGCCTTGAGCTGAAGACAGAGAAGAACAACTGCTTTAAAAAAACCTCTCCCTGCTTGCCAAGAGGGCTCTCCCGTGGGATGCAGGTCAAGGCAGGGCCGCAGACCCAAGCGAACAACCTTGCACAGTCGCTAAAATTATCGGTGGTAGATCCGGGAGCGCAGGACAGCCCAAGAATGAACCACGTGGACAATCCCTCCCGTTGGATCATGTTCAAAAATAAGGTTAGACCCTCTCTCTGCGTGGCTATCTTTCAATACTGCATTATATCTTTCTTTTTGATAGCAACATCATCGCAGGAATTAAGGAGATACAAAAGGGCAGGCCCATGGTCCTGCAGAAGTACAGGAACTCATGGACAGCCCTACAGGTATTTCACAGTCCCAAGAGCCAGGCACATTGGATTAATGGTGCTCACTTGCCACTGCTGCTGATCCACAAGATGCTCTTATTTTGGGGAAAAACGGGGTCTCTTGCACTGTGAGGAGCACATTAGGCCGAGGTCCCCGACCCTGCTGCCGCCTCCAGAGCTGCCCTTGTTCAACTGACCCACTTCTCCCCAGCTGGGTGAAGAAGGACAAAACCCACTCCACTGCTTCCTTCGGGGGAAAAAAAAGAGAAAAGAAAGAGAAACACACAATAATTTGCATTTTGGGCGCCACGGCCTCCTTTCTCGGCCCGATAACCCACGGGTGCTGCGGGGGCAATGGCATTATCGGGCGAAAACCTAAAATCACACTGCCCTACAAAAGAGCCGGGGGAAACCGGCCCCTCCGAGCAACCCGGCTGCCAGGCTTTTATCTTCTGGGCATTGTGAATTTACACCGAAGCGGAAGAATTAGACGATACAGGGCTCTACGAGGCACTATTGGGAAAAAAAGCTCTGCCTTAGCAACTCAATTGTATCCGTAATGCCCGCGTTGGCTATTATGTCCGGCTACTGACTTGGAACGCTTTTCCGGGCCCCGCTTCTCATTTCCCACTCCTATAAATTAGCAATAAGCGGATGGAAATCGCGGAAATGTAGGTACATTTCCGCGATTTCCATCCGCTTATTGCTGATTTATGTTAGGACAACGGGAGCTGGCAGGGAATTTTGGCGGAAGACTGGAAGAGTGAGCGACTTAGAGGCTGGTTGATCATTCCTGCTGGGATTTCCAGCCCGTTATCCAGGCTAGATTTGAGTGTCTCAGAGCAGAGATGACTTCCGTTGCTCTGCGGAGGTGCTGCCATAGAACCAAAGAAAGGCCACTAAAGGGAACAATAAACATCAAGACATACCTAAAATGAGCAGTTTACAAAATAATCTGCCTTTATGGCATCCTGAGCACAATGAAAGCAAAGAGCAAGCGGGCCAGTTACTTAAAAGCAGCGGGATAAAGGGTTTTTTTTCCCCCAAAACTCTTATTGGGAAATCAACCTGCCTTTAACGCCTTTGGGTTTTGATATTTACTGAAATAACTTGCACGGCTTTGCTAGGCTGCTGCTAAGGATTAGCTAAACGGAGGCGACACCGACACAAACGCACCAGGATGTCAGGATGTCACCGACTCGGGTGAGCACTCAAAGGGAGAGTGACCCAAAACGGTGTCACTTTTGGGGACCAAGGTGGAAATTCCAACACATTTGCCAGTGGTTTCCTCTCATGCATCACTTGTACCTCCCAGGAAAACAGAAATCGGATGGGCATTTTCAGTTATTTACATGGGATTTGCAGTTATTTTTACTTTTGGGGTCTAGGTGGAAACACGAGGCTGCAGGGCCAGGACTACGGATAAATTAAGTGAAAAATACCATTTCCATTGATCCTGGATTTTTAAAATAAGTTTTAAATAAGCAGTGAATATACAACAGCAAAATATAGCTCCTTCTGCCAGCAAAGACTAACGTTTTCTTTAAAATATGGGGAGAAACAACATTTAGAAATCACTACTGAGCGAGAATAGGACTGACGACATTGGCAGTGGGCTAGAAATTAAGCAGCATCCAAATTCATCAGCTCCCCGCAGTTGGCAGAACTCAGAAGAAATTACAAAGCTTTTCAGAAAAGCCCTGTAAAGGACACAGATTTCTTTTTTTTTTTTTCCCCTGAAAAGCCATCTCTTTTCCAAGGAGAACAGGCAGATCTGTCAGGAACTTGACCTTGCACTTGTCCCTGCACAAGGGTGATGGTTGCCTCCGGACACGTCCTGCTGACGCGCACGGATCCCAGGGATCCACCAGGGATAGGACGCCGGAGCTGGGAGCACCCACTAACTGGGCTGTGATTTCTTCAGATATGAACCCTATAGGACAGGATCAAAGATGGGCATTTTAGATCTTTTATCCTTAAAAATAGCCCTATGCAGGTCATACACTGCATATACATAACGATATAGATATAGATGATATAGATTTAGATATGCATGCACCGATGTTCTGAGGATCAATACAAATATGAGCACCTGAAGTTCATGCCTGCAGAGCTGCTGCTGCTGCTCTGAGAAGCAATGAGCAACCTCTCCTCCTCTGGAGTGAAGACACGAGGTCTCCTGCTGCAGGTTTTCCACGTGAGATGAGGCCTGCTGGGTCTAGGTTGAGCGTCCAAGCCCAGCATCCTCCTGCTCAACTGCAGACCCAACGTCATCGGCTGCTCCTTGGTCTGACACTGCAGTCCTGGTCCTTCCTGCTCCCACAGTCACTTCCCAAGAACATTCCGCACATTAAGCACCAAAATGAACTTAATTCAGCTCCTCAGCCCACCTCCTATCATCTTCACTCTCCCAGGTCCTGCAGCCATCAAGGGCACACATTGCTCTACATTTGCTCCATCATGTAACTACTTTGCATAACTTCCTGAGGAAAAACCTTCTTCCTGGCTCTCTCCCTGCTTCTCTGGAAAATCAAACACAGCCACATCCACCTGCTTTCCTCCTCACCGACAGAGACAGCAGCAGCCTGTGTAATTGGCAGGGTTGGTGCTTGACCACTGGTGGCCTTCAAGCCACGATTGTCCAGAGCCACCAGTCACACATGAACAAGTGAATGTTAACACGTTTCAAAAAGGTCTTTTCGATGTTGTCTTGTGCAGACAACTGAGGCTGGAACAGGGAGGAAATAAAATGCTCACGGTCAGCTATGCTCTGCCCCCGTTTGTAACCGGTCCTCACAGTTTTTGTAACGGGTCCTCCTCAGTGTTATGTCACGGAGCAAATACGATACAGGATTTCTTAGGGTGAAAGAACAGATTCCTATCTCAGTGGAGAGCGGCTCAGTGGCTGCCACCAGGCTCCAGAGTTGACACCCCAGTGTCAACTGGGAGATGCCAGAACTGGCATGAGAGGAAATCCAAAGGGCAATAATTGCTAAAACAGTTACACCCACCCTTACGTCTAGAAATAGCATTTAGCAAGGGCTAAAAAAAGTATATCCTTTTGAACCGAAAATGTTTCAGAGAAACGGAATCAGAGCTCAGAAAACACGAACCGTGCGGCAAATCACTGCGACCTCTCCTGATCTCCAGCCCAGAATGACGGCGATCGGCTTCGTCGGCAGCCCCAGCGATAGCCCAGCTCCCTCCAGACAGATGGAAAGAAACCACACAAAGTGGGGGACAGGGCAGAGATTGAGCAGGGGAGCTTGTCCCATCCACCCAGCAGCAGAATATTGCTCCCTGCTTCCCGCTATCCCTTCTGGTCTCGTTTGGGAAAGCCCGGAGCATCAGAGCGTCTTCCCTTGGGATATTATTTATCCCCTCAGCCCTTCGTGGCCCTTCCTCTCTTTGCAGCGCCGAAACGAAGGCGCTGGCAGCCCCCCGGCGTCGCAGCCTCTCTGAACTACGCTAATTAAACACGTTGATGCTAAAAAGGAATTAGAATTTGCGAATAAATTAATTTGCTGTATTTCCCTTTCATCCCCCTTTGAAAGAAAGAAAAAAGCCCAACACGTCAGTGTTGGGTCCCACTGAAATTTTCCATTTTTAAATTGGTCCCACTGCTCATAATTACACCTCCCTTCTTCTGGCCGTACAAGTTAAGCTGCTTTCCTTCTCCCCCTGCTTTTTTTTTTTTTTTTGCAGGGGGGAAGGATGATGGAAAGAAAGAGGAAAAAAGGAGGGGAAAGAGGATAAGAGGGATGCATCCGATCGGACCCGTCTAATTGGTTACAACACTCACGTAGCGCATGAAAATACCGGCACGGCGCCCGCGCTGCCTGATGAATATTCCCAATCCTCTTCCACATGCGGGATCTGGGCTTATCAAATTGTTGGCTTCTCTACAGCAGGCGACAGCCTCTTCTCTCCCTCTCCACACAAACGCGCTGAATATGCATGGAGGAAGAGAGGGGCTGACGACTGGCCAAGTCGGAGGCAGCGCTTTGAAGATGAAGGACCCAGGATGGAGATGCTGCTCCAATAAATATATTTCTATTTTGATAAAAATCTGTGAGAGTTGCATGAGACAGACGAGCCCCAAATACCGACCAGATTGGGGCTTAGCGCCTTAGTTCCCCCTGCAAGGAAAAGGCTGAGCAGGGATCGGATGCCCTGCAAACACACAAGTGTCTACTGAAAACAACTCAAAGCCGGGATCAAAAATGGCACCTCCGATCTGCCGATGCCTTTCCAGAACAAATTTAAATAGAGTTACTAAATTTTATAGCCCTATTCATTAGTCTGAGGGCCTACACAAAGCTCCCTAGGTGCTAGCCATCCTAAAGTCCAGATAAAGCTAGAAAGTATGGTAAGAAAAAGCAGCTTTGGGGGAAGGAGGACAGCAAAACTGGTTGGACACCCCACCTCAGATACTGGTTTGGATCCAGCTGGATGGTTTGATCTGCCACTTTCAGAGGACACTGGGTAGAATCCTGTCCTAGAAGTCTGCATTCAGCCCAGCCAAGTCACAGGCAAGCAAAGGCTGTTCCTGCTGCCCAAGTGTCCTTGTTGGCCACACGAGCATCCTGACTGGTTTCCAACTCAACTCCAGGTTGAAAATCACCCTGTCCACATTCAAATGCTTTGCCAGTTTGCTATCTTAATTCCTCCTTAGTCAAAACCTTGAATGATTTCTGTAAATCCTTTCAGTGTTCTGGCAAATAAACCCCCCTTGCAAGGGTCCTGAAAGTCATAGGAGATGTTCTGCTTGTTGTTTCTGCTTGGAAGGTGCTCAAGGTAGGTGCTCCAGCGGAGGAGGAGGGCAGGGAATCTCACACCATAGGGGGACCATCTGCTTTTGTGGACAGCAAAGTTCATCTCTCACCCATATCTCTAGTTTAAAAGTCTCTTCAGCCTAGAAACACCTTCTATGAACCTCATTTCTCTGCTGGCATCTCCTGGAAGGGAATATTTGATGCGGACATCCAAACTGCAGCAAAGGAACCACAACAAACAGTTGTTGGATGGGGGTCACGTTTCTCAAGTCCTTATGTTTTCATCCAAAATACACGTTATAGAAACTTATAAGACCAAATATGCACCCTGAACGCCCTAATGCTTGTCAGAGGCCTCAACCAAAGCCGGCTCAGAGAGAGGAAATGCAAAATCCTGCTTGGGGAAAATAAAAAGCCCTAGAAAGGCTATGAAAGCTGTAAGTGATATGAACCATCCCCCAAGAAGGTTAAGGGAAAAAAAAGAAGAACGGATTGGCCTGTTGGGGATGAAAGAGAATAAGGGAGAGCATTAGAGAAAATAAAATGGTCCAGAAAGAGCCATCTAATTCTCCTTCATAGGGAAATCAATGGGCTATTCAATCGCAAGAGAACCAAATTAAACAAAACCTATTACTCTGAAAATCACTGAAGTCAGAAGCATGACAGAAAAGCAGAAAGGATTAAGCATACGGATAATATCACCTACACTCATCTATAATTCAAAACGTGGAGCTCTAGAGAGCCAGTCTGCGGGGCTCGAGTCATCCACTCGTGTCCAGGGCCATCAGGGCGCTGGTGAGGAGCAGACACTCGTCCCCATCCATCCTTCACTGGCCACCTTTGCATTTCCAGCACCTTCCTTTGGAGTGATGGAGCCAATAAGGAGGCACAGGAGTGAGGTACAGAGATGGCCACACAATGGCCCCTTCTCCAGCAGAACCGAGACGGTCCGAGAGCCATCGCAGGTGCTTCCCGGGGTCTATCCTGACACACAGGGCAGCCAGTATTGATGTCCACGCGTACAGGGTGACAGCACTCGTGGCAGGGAGATGAAGAAGCAGGGTCACCAAGACTGCCAGCTGCTGGAGATGTCACCTTCAGCACGGGCCACCCAAACACCCTGCTGCTTTGCATCCCATGTCTGCCGGTCAAGCAGCTCCACTCGTGTCTCCATGGTGCTGCCCTGCTGTTCCAGATAATATTCCCACCTTTGCAGGCTGCTTTCTTGACAGACAGGTGCAAAACCTCTGTGCATCCCTTTTGTGGAGCCTTTGGTCTCTGCCCAGCAAGGAGAGCATCTGCTTCATGCACCGTGGGGTAACTCACCACAGCATCCCAATGGGAGCGGATCTGCTCTGCAGGACGAGTGCAGCAAGCATGGAAAACCACTCCTCTCCCAGCAAGCCAAAGGTCTAGGACAACAGTTGCACAGAAGGCAGCATCTAAATTTTGCATTAAACTAGGCGGCAATTAATAATCGCCTAAAAGAAAAAATCAAGCCTACTTTAATATTCAACAGTTTTGAGAAAAGCATAATCAGAGTCTGATTTAAAGAAGAAATTCTAATCACCAGCAATTAGGCACAGATCTAGCAGAACAATTTAGCGAGTCCTCTGCAATTTGGCAAATCTGCCGCTTTAATTAAACACCAAATCTGGGGAAAGGAGAAACCACTTTGGACGTCGAGTGAAGTTTTACGGGTGTCCATCGGAGGGGAACGGAGCCGAGCGGCCCCCCTGCTCTCACACCAACACACAGGGAACGCTGGATTTGCATTTCCCAAAGGAATCTTTGCCCAGTGCCATGTAGAACAGCTTGTGCCTTAGTGTTTTTGCTCTAGCTCGCACAGAAGATATTTCTCACTTGGGACGAGCTCAGTGTTAAGACAGTATCGGTGCTTAAGGAAACGTGTTTAGTTTTCTTTCTTAATCTGTCAATAATAATAGGTGTGAGGGCAAAGGATTTCTACAGGGAGGAAAAAACACAGTAAAGATTCAAATAGGGACTCGGGCACTTAAATATGCAACGGATTCCTCATTGCTGAGATGCTTTTTCCGATAAGGTACCCCAATACTTCAGGAACATGTGGCTTGTGGAGAACAGAAGCAATTCATCACTTTGTAACCGCGTTTTCTGCGATGAGGAAAAGTAAGAATTCATTAAAATGATCACAATTGCTTCATAAAGCCATTTCATTACCATTTTGATTAGCCGGGGTTGGAATTTGCATGCTGTTTAACATAAATCTCAAGGCAGGACCCCAGGAAGCGAGCGAGCGGCAAGCTCTACTTTCCATCCATGGGAAATGTGTTGGGTTGGCCTGGATCACGACTCACATCCCACATTCCCGAAGCTGCCTCCTGCCCTTGCCCAGCTTTTGGGATACAACACATCCACCCAAAGACACTAACTTAGTTGTGAGTTAACATAATTAAACATGAGACACTACAATCGTGGAAGCAAGGCTTTCCACTTAGAATTAGTTCCCAAGATGCTTCTTTGGAAGCTCTTATTCAAGGTGCCGGGAAAAATCCCGAAATCTTTTGCTGAAGCAAATCCCTAAAGCACAAAGTTTCTCCTTCCACTAACTAACACTCATTTTGCTGTATTACAAAGCAGCGATACTCAAACCATCATCCATGGTTCACAAGTGGTGCTGGATGTTGTGGTGAGTGACCCACCACACCTCGCTTTAACTGCAGTTTTTAATCGAAGGCTTGAAAAGGATTAATCGTGATCCCCAGCGAACTGACAAGCACTCAAAAAGCACAGAAAAAAACCCTGAAAGATAAAAAATACAATGAAAACTTAAACACCTGCCTTGGGGAGGAACAAGGTCACGTCTAGTAGATATTATATCATTTTCTTAAAGGTCAGATCAGATTGAACCAGGGAGATGTCTCGGAGCAGCTAATGCCAAAGGGAAAGCGGATTGTCCAATCGACAGGGCGCTCAAAGCTCTGCCCAGACGACGCATTTCGGCCCTTACTCAAAGCACACAAAAGTAAAAAAATCCCCTGTAAATAGGTTTTGCCCTAGCCCCTGCTTTAAAACGTAACAGATCCACCTGTGGTGCAAACCAGCCGAGTCTGGGAAGGAGCGACGAGGAGGAGGCCGCATCTCCCGGCAAAGCTTCATCTTTCCTTAGGGAGCCGGCTGTAAACCAGGAGCACGCGGGGCTCCCTGGCTTGTCTTGGGCCTGTGGGGACACGAGCCTCCCAGCCAAAAGCCAATGGTGTTCTTGCTGCTGCAGACAGGACCCGAGGCAAGAGGAGACCCGAGGCGCCTCCCGGGGCCGGCTGGCACCTCAACAGCAGCAAATCCCTTCCCCGCGTTGGTCACTGTGCTCTGCATTATGTGGAGGGCAGGAGCCATCCCCAGGCTTCCTGCTTTCCACATCTGGCTGGAGGAAGCGTTTCAGGACAGAGTTCCGTGCTTTTCACTCAAATTTCACTGTTTCCCTCCAGATCCCCCACGCTCGCCCTGTTCTTGGTCCTGATGGACTTTTTTGCCTCATCACCTCACATCGAGTCCACCTTTGGGTTAAAGGACAGGAGAACCCACGGGTCCTAAGCGAAATGCCACCTCTAGAGAGAGATGGACACCTGCAACGCGTGTCACCTCTTCCGAGCTTTCTGAACTTTTCTGGCTCTTCTGCCACGGACTCAAACACACCCAGAGCGTGTGGATCCAGACCAACTCCAATCTTGACCAACTCACACAGAATCACAGAATATTAAGGTTGGAAGGGACCTCTAGAGATCATCTAGTCCAACCTTCCTGCTCAAGCAGGCACACCTACAGCAACTCAACCACATTCCTCTCCTTCAGCTATCAGCATCATCTTTCCTGCTTCCTAACCGCAACAGTAATTTCCCTTTTCAGCTACAGAGATTTCATGTTCCCTCTCTCTTTTTTTAACACCGGAAAAATGAACTTTTTCCTCTCATCTGCTCTACTTGCCCCTCAGTTACCTCCGCTCGTTGCAGCCCAACGATGCCACCTTCCCCAGCTCAGCTCCAGGGTTTAAGCCAGACCACGGCACAACGCAGGCATCGAAAGAGCTGTGACCACTGCTAAACAACGCTGAGTTTAGCCAGCCTCCCGCGTCACAGCGTCGCTGAACTGCAGCCTGCCATCCCTCAAGTCCACTATCTTTTCCATTTCTTCTCCGCTGCTTCCATTTTAAGGCTCCATGCTAAGAGCAAAATGGGGAGATGCTTATTGCCAGCTCTGGAAAGAAAAGAGCAGTTACACGCCGTTATATAAGTGGTTATAACCTTCTATTTTTGTTGCCCATCCATGCTGAGACCCCATGCTGTGGACACTATTGTAATTCAAATTGGAAAATCTTCTAAGGTAGATGCAACTGCTGCAGAAAGCTGTGCCAGGAAGGCACCTTGCAACGAGGACAGGAAAGAGCTGGGCACAGAAAAGGTCAGGCAGCTTTATTACGGCATATTTATATTTTTAAGCCTTTGAAAGGGGTTTTTCCCTCTTTCCAGCTCCCCACACCAGCTCTTCAAAGAATTATTATATTTAGATTACGCTCAGAGCCATTGCCTCAATTTGTAAGATCGATCAAGACGTTTTGTTTGCCTCAGAGCCGGAGGATTTCTGCATCCAAAGCCTTCTCTGCCTCTCCGCTACAGCAGTTCACCTAACAACAGATGTTGCTTCTCATAAAACCTGTTTATCTTCGGCCGTCACAGGTAAAATATCGCAGGGCCTGCGAACGCCCCGCTCTTCCGGAGCATAAACATCCCCAATCCCATCCCCACGCACAAGCCAAGCAGCAACTTGTCCTCCCAGTGACTCCTAATAAAAGGCAACGAGCCCATCACCAAACAGCACGAACCACAGGAGTCCCCAACCACAAGGGTATCACGGAGCCAGAAAAATCTAAGAACAGCAAGGGAAATTTGAGGGATATAGCGGATGGTGCCTTAAATGGGAGCAAAATACCAGCGAGGCAGAGTCTGGGGGGCAGAGAGTAGCCAGCTCTCTGATTTGGGTCTCAAAGACCCAATAGGTTGCTCTATTTGTCTTGAGGAGTGATCTTTAAGTATATGGACTATTAAAAAATAGAGAAAGGCCATCACAAGACGGTTGTGCTAGAGAATGTGCCTGGAGACTACCGGAGAGAGGAGGAGGTAACTGGAATTGTTAGCAGGGATGAACTGGTCTAACTGCACTGCTGACTCGCAGTCAGTTGACTGAATATTGCTGAAAAGATGTACCTGCCACCACGGGACAAATACGTGGGCAGGAACCGCCGTGGGTGCAATTCCACACCTTCATGGTCTACATAAGATCAGACTGGGGCTCTTATCCAGCCCCTCCTGGGGCTCTTATACAGCCTTCAAGCATCATCTACACTTGGTCCGGAGGAAAAAAGCTTATTTCACAGAAAGTCACCCCAAAATCCGGTGCATAAAACAACAGTGGAAGCACCGAAACGTGGCCAATTCACCCTCCTCTCCTCGGGGTACCCGTGTGGTGTACGGCTGCGGGGGGCTGCTGACGGGTGTCCCGCTGGTTAACAGGAGGTCACCGTCCTTGGCCTTCCTGCTGAAGACATCTCACCTGCTCTGGGCCTGTTTCCTTGTTATTTTTCTTCCAGAGAGTGCTGATCTTCCCTGTTGACCTGCTCTCCTGAAAGAGGAAGACTATGGGGGGCCAAGAAGCCACCGTCAGCATCACGGGGGCTCTGCGAGGAGCAGAAATGGGCAGAGCACAGTTAAAGCTAAGGAAATACGGTCCCACTCATCCCTCGCTGGCTTCCAGCTATGACTAAGGAGGCAAAACGTCTTCCCCTTTGTGTTTTCACTTCCTCAACTTGTCATCTCCTCTTATTGTTTCAACTAGGATTAGATAAACTCTCTAGTGGCAAGGAATTTGCCTTGGCCTCTATTATAAGCCAGCATCGGGCAAACGGGGCAAGTCAGGCTTCACTAAAGCTCAGTATCGCCCGTTTAGAAACGAGGAGTCATTTTGAGCTGTGAAAACCATCATTTAAATCACATGCATGGTGCCAGGAGGATCCACCCTTCGGAAGAGCATGTGTATCAACTCAGTCCCGCTCTACGTGCTCTGGGTGTCCCTGCTTGAGCGGGAAGGTTGGGCGAGATGATCTCTAGAGGTCCCTTCCAACCTTGAACACTCTGTGATTCTGTGAATCTGTGAAGCTTGGCAGGAGCTCTCCCAGGCACCTGCGCTGGGAGGGGAACGAGGAGGCGGCTGTGGGCGGGTGGACGGGCGCGTTGGCACCGCGCGGCCCACGGCACCACAGCAGCTTCCTCGTGTGGTTTCGGGGAACAGACGGCCCATTCAAGGCCATGGCCCATGGTGAACTCAACACCAGGTTTACCTGGCCGCCTGCTTAGGCCCTTGGGAAGCGGTTGGTGGGAAACTCAACACCCAGCTGCTCCCAGCCTGCGTGGATGGGCTGAGGCAGACCGGGCTGCAAGGACAGTGTTGTTGGGGTCACGGAATGTGAGTTAGGAACCTGGGGGTTTAAGTGGCTCCTGAGCACGAGCAGCAGCGAGTCGGGACTGCTGCTCAAGGCCCCCGGCAGGTCTCTGAAGAGCCCTCCAGCAGTCAACCTGCCCAGGATCAAAAGCCAAAGTCAGCGTCGCTCGTTGCTTGACAGGGACTACAGCTGCCGTTGGCTTTAGCTGAAAGAAAATCTGTGGGGGGCAAAGAAAATTGCCCGAGCGAACGGCCTCCTGCCCCTCAGCCCAAGCTTGCTTCCGCGCATATATGTTAATGCAGCCAGAAATGCAAGGGAACATAAGGCTGCTCCCCTAACGTGCTCTTGTCTGAGGTGTTTGCCTAATGGCTAAGGTGTTTACTTAACATCTAAGGTGTCTGCCTAAGCTATTTCTGCTGCTTAGAAATAGATCGTAATTCCAACAAATCACTGAATACTACCAGGTTTTAGTCAAATTTTAAGTCAAGGACTATAATGTATTTAACATTTAGGCAGGATTGCAGAAGTAAGGCCCGCCTTGCTGTGTGAGACCCGGGTTTAAGCCAGCTAGACGTGGGGCGGTTCTTTCAGGGCTCTCCCCATTCCCACGAGACGCCGGGATTTTGCATATCGGCATTTGCATTATCGTGATCCTCAGCTCAAGGCTGCACAAACCCTACACGAACGGGTGCCCCTCGCTCATCTGCTTGATTACAATTGAGAGGAAGGGCCCTCTGCAAGAACGTGAGGCCCTTCAAAGGAGCTGCGACCTGTGCCAGGCATCCCAGCTGGAGCAGGGGGTTGGACTGGATGATCTCGAGAGGTCCCTTCCAACCTCAACCGTCTCTGCAGGGTGCTCTCAGTGCAGAATCAAGGGCCATCCCTGAGGATGCCCTCCTGCCTTTTCCTCCTTCAGCTCCCGGGTAGCTTTGTAGACTTCACCTACCAAGTGCTCTCTGGTTTTGCTGCCCAGCGGCGCGCGGGGCCCTCCAACGGGTGCCCTGGCACGCGCTTCCATGGCCCAAAGAAGTAATTCATGCAAATCCCTGCTCCGAGCAAATTCCACAGCAGTACATCTTATCGTAAGC
This sequence comes from Nothoprocta pentlandii, assembly GCA_013398315.1. Classification (NCBI taxonomy): domain Eukaryota; kingdom Metazoa; phylum Chordata; class Aves; order Tinamiformes; family Tinamidae; genus Nothoprocta; species Nothoprocta pentlandii. Next base: position 45,283 of record VZSG01001369.1, read on the forward strand.
CAAACAAAAAGCACAAATACATGTGAGATCCATAAACCTGTATTAAAAGAATTTGCTCTTGTTACAGCTTGAATTTCCCTTTCTCCCTCCAACTGCTCGGCAAACTAACCACCCAACTCTTCCTCATCACTAAACACCAACCAAGCACACGCAAAGCACCAAGCTCAGCTGCTGAATTTTGGTGGGGTGGGTACAAAAAAAGCCCTGTCCCCCAGTGAGACTTCCTTACACATCCATAGACTGAATAAATACCAGAACAAAATCCTGCCAGCGGCGCTGGTCCCACCGGGGACAGCACCAAGTTTTGCTGGACTTTGGGTAACTTGTGGGGGGCCTGGGTGTAGTGATGGGAACTCAGATGCTCATCGACCACCGTATTAATAATAGTAAAAACCCTTAGGCTGTATTTGAAGAAAAATGGTTAACATTGAGAACACGCAGACCATGAACCAGTCAGTAAAGGGAAGAGGTGGAAGGGGTAAAACATGAGGGGTTATTACACTTTATTCAGCAACAGGCAATGGATCTTTTTGCTCCCACCTTTTCCCCAATCCCGCCCTGATGTTCACAGCGCTGCCAACAACCTAGTGCTTCCTTCCAACATATGCTGCCCAAGGCAAAATGAAGGAAAAACACAGTTCTGCCTCCTAAGATTTCAACCGCGGAGGCTGCCAAGCCAAGGACAAGCCCCTGGCCAGGGCAAATGCCACCGAACGGCAGAGGAGCAACGTGTACCCATGCAACCCTCAGGAGAGGTAATTTCACTGCCCCGACACTTAATTCTGAGCATAAAATTTACGCTAGAAATAACTAAACCGTGGCAAGGAAAGAATCCAGACATTGCAGAGTAAATATCACCAAAAAAACACCCAACTTACAAACACATTTAACTCTGCTCACATTATTTTATTTTCCAGTTTTAGCCATTACTTCGGCCTTTTTAAGACTAAGGATTTTCCTGTGTTTAATTAAAAAAAGGAGTACTCTCTCTTACCACATTTGGAGATAGACCAGCTTTCCACAGAAGCTCCAGATGATGAAAATAAACTAATAAAATGTATTTTTAGGGCTTTTTTTCTTTTTTTTTTGAAAAAAGATGACATGTCAGATCCTGAATTCCACCGCAACCGCTAAGTTTCAGCGGAACAACATAATCCCTGTGCTGAGTTCTTTCAAACGAGAGTCATGCCACCTCCGACTGCAGCCCAACAGAGAGCTCATTATCCTTTGGGGGAGGAAGCCGGATTTTTTCCACTTAGTTACGTTCCCAGGTAATTCTTAAATAAGCCGTCCCTTTCCCCTGCGTTTGGAGGGACCCTTTGCTCCAAGACCGCGTTCCCGCCTCATCCGGGCGCTGCTCCGTGATGCCGGCGCGAAGCTCCGGAGCCTCAAATAGCTGCTGCTATTTGGAGGAGAGGCCAAGCTCCAAGGTGCCAAAACGAACCTCGCTTCTTCCTACCTTAATTACCGCAAGTAAATCATCCACCTGCAGGTCATTAGGGTCCCATAAAGGTTCTTCTGGCAGGGCCCCCTGTGAACAAACCAAAAACAAGCCTTTTAAATCGGCTACGATGCAGCAGCACCTTTGGAAAATGGAATGTTTTCCCAGCCCTCCAGCAAATCCATTCCCCGCCGTTTTACTCATGTGCAAAATGCAACTTTCTGTTACGGGTCAAGCTAGAGACTTGCTCCGAGGAAGGAAGAATATATGGATTTATTCTAAATACCATAGTAACCACCTTGGGTGTTTACAGCCATCCCAGAGCTTTTCAGCACAGCCATTTTTATGGGATTTCTGGGTCGGAAATTGAGGGGACAGAGTGACATGCAGCATGGCCTGATAGGGACGGTGGTATTCGGGGGGATACAAAAAGGCAGTGGTTTGGAGAGTCCATAGAGATCATTATGAATTCAGGGACATCTTAAACATTCCCTTTGAAGAAGGAAAGATTCAGGCGGCGCCGCTGGAGACAAGTCCTTGCTGGAGGCAGGGAGCTCCCGGGAAGCCGGGGCTGCTTCCCGCTCCATCGTGGCGCTGGAGCCCTGGATCACGGGATGAGGCTGGCACAAAGGGCCCGGCTGTGGCGGACACAACAGCAGCATTCAGGAGCAGCGACGCCGGCCGACACGCCATGAGCCTCCCTGCTTCGCCTTCGGGGTGCTCCGAACCCCAGCGCTTCCAGCCAGGAATGCGATTATCCCTCCTTGAGGTTCAGGGGATGAAAGGTGCTCCTAACTACATCAAGAAATACAGGCCAATAGAAGTCCCGCCTGCTTTATTTCCCCGGTATCTTCCCACATTTTCCTGAGTTAAGGTCAATACAAAAGACCAAGAGCATGAACTCAGCACCAAGGCCCAGCGGCGCTTCCCTGCTGAGCTGCTCGAGGTCGCATGGCGAGTCCGTGTTTTATTTTCCCAAGTTCCTTGCTGCTCTAATACTGAAGAATTTGGGATTTAAAACACTTTTGATACAAGCCTTGTGGACCACAGAACAGAGGCAGATTCAGCAGTGACACAGACTTGTCCCGAGTCCCGCACGCAGCTGGGGACACGCGAGGCCACGTGTGACCCTCCTGGCCTCCTGCTCCTTGCTCCGGCCCCGTCTTTCCAAGATTCCACCTTGGGAATCACAAGTGCTATATCTGCTTCTGGCTCTCAGGAGCGTGTATTTACTTAGAGCAAGGGGTTGAGGGGGTTGGAAAAGCTGTTCCACCTACATTGATGTTTTCCCACCCAAACAAAGGAGACCAGAAAGCCAAACCTGTCTGTTACCAAGATTCCCGAGGGTCCCACACCAGTGAGGCAGCCAGCAGCGAGTTTTCCCAACCTGTTTTCCCAAACTTAGACCCTTTGGCTCTGGGGTTCAACACAGCCCCACAGCGAATTGGCTGCAGTTTGTCCTTGTGGCTCAGCTGATCAGCCCGGATGTTTTCAGACACTTGGACAAACCTTTCCAGCCAGCTCCGGGATTTTGAGCCCTCAGCTCCGGCGCAGGAGTTGGGCTGTTTGCTTGGGAAGCCAGAACTCCTCCTAGATGATCCCGACTGCTCCCAGCGGATCCCAACTGCTGCATGACAGGTCAGGCTGTTTCCACGCTCATCTGCCTCCCCAAATATCTTTTGCCCACATCAGCCCTGTCTCCTGGGCTGGCAACCACCCCTTTGCAGGAGGTTGCACAACCACCCCTCTTTTTATTAATGCTATGTACCGGTGCCATAAAGCAAGAGATAAGAGACCTGAGGCATCCGGAGACGCTGCATTGAACCTATTTAAATAAATGACTCGTTTCCTCTCTCAGTAGCTTCTCTGCCAGCCCCGGGGGCAGGAGGCAACCCAGGCACCGTGGTGCAGGCCGCGGCGGGCGCGCAGACGCAGACACGGCGCTCGCGGGAGCTCCTTGCTCTTTGCAGCTACGTTTGAGCGCTTCGTTTGAGCCCGTGCTTAATTAGGCAGGTGCCAGCACTTCAATCAGATAGGCACACGAGGCTGATTGGGCCAACATCGCTATGAAGAATAAAGGAAAAATCGGCTCAGGAAAGCGGGGCTTTCAGAGCACTGAGACCCGGAGCCCAGGCCTGCCCTTAAGAGCGAGAGTGGCAGCCAGCAAGTTCTGTCTTCACCTCCGGGTTTCAGACTTAGCCATTTATATAGAGATATAGATACAATAGATACAGATACAGACATATATATATAATATCTGGCAGGCAGGAAAAGAGTAGGGTTATTTTCCCAAGTACTTCCCTTCAGAGCAACCTGGGAACAGCTAAGGCTTTGGCTGCTGCTCCAGGCGAGCACCTCGGTGCTGCCCACGTGCCCAGCTTGCTGCTCCCCCCAGACTTCCTGCCCTTTTTTCCTCATGATCCAGCTTTTCCCGAGTCACAGTGCCTCCTAGGAGCTCTGCTTCCATGGGAGAGAAGAATCTCCTCCCCTCCAGGCCGCCCTGGAAACGTAGCCAAGCCTTCAGCCTGTTCTCTTGGCTCTGGAAAACAGGGATGAGGTCCTTCCATCCCCCGACGAGCTACATAACTATATGGCTTTTAAAACGAAGTCGGGAATTTCCGGGCAGGCTTTACAAGAGCAGATGAGGAAGTTTCCATAAGCAGCGATACCATCAATATTTCCCTGGTCTATTTACGTGTTCTCAAAGCTCCTAGCTCAAAATGCAGCACCAGACAGCATTGAGAAGTGTAAGAAAACAAGAAAGTCCAGGCTTAACATTCACACCCAGCCCTGGAAGGTCTTAAAGAACCAAAGCTTCCCCTTTGCTCTCCCGCCTGTGGTCCTGCTGCAGCCGGTGGCATCCCGACAGCTAAATGGGAAGCAGGGATAAAGGCCCATTTTCACCAAGCTTGGAGCAAGATGCACAGTCTAGGCTCACATCTCCTTCCAGGCTGGAGCAGACACCATGCTGGAGCAAAAACTGCTCTTGGAAAGGTAACTAAAAAGCGAAATGCAGAGGAAGGGAAAACAGAGGAGACTGAGGGCCCTGACCCAAAGCAGGCACAAGTCAAGGCAACAGATCCGGACAGTTTGGGAGCAGGAGGTGTGTTCGGATCCTTATAAAATGCAATGAGTAAGAAGGTGCCATGTCCCACGTGGGGGTCACTGGGCGTCCCGGGCTACCTTGGCACGACCCAACCACGTCGCACCATAACCAACTTACCAGATATCCTGAGGACGCAAAGGCCTGCGGGGCCACCACGGTGCAGCCACCTCCACCACCCTTGGTAGCCTCCGATCTGATTAGAGCACCTCCGTTATTAACACAGGTGTGGAGGAAGGTGTAGTTATCAGGTGGATCTGTCCCCTATTGTACGTCGGCCCACATGCGTGTGGGGTCCCACCACGCTCACACATCAATGAACCACAGAGGCGCCTTATCTCCTAGCTTGGTAACCCCAACACTGCAACCAGTTTCCATCAAGATGCAGCAGGAGAATGGGCAGAGTTAACACGGGGCAGCAAACAGCTTCTAATCGCTTCTAGCAGAGCAGTGTTATCACCAGATATGGAAGAGCAGCATGAGGATCTCCCCAAAACAGCAGTGACGCTGGCAGGCGAAGACAGGGATGGGACCTAAGCAAAGGCCCAACTCCACAGCCCCTCCTCGCTGCCCAGGGAGCAGCTTAGTGACCATTCCCAACCCAATTCAACGTCAGGAACCCTAGGTCAAAGCTGCTGAACCTCTGCTGGCCAGAGGTGCTCTGAGAGTTGGGGTGTTTCGTGGGACTTTAGATGATGACAACTGTGGACTGGTTTGGTTTGTTAGGGCTAACATTATAAAACTACACACAGCAATGCTCAAGGTCTGCTCCGCATGGGGCTCACAGAAGAGGCCTGTAGCTAAAGGAATGTTCCCTCTCTTCTTAAAATAATTAAAGTAACGCTAAACCTGGTATTAGTTGGCTAGACAGAACCAAATCCCACCGCCTGGGTAATCCGGCTCAAAGCCAAGGGTATCAAGGCAAATTAAAGCTGCCTTTAATCCAGACTAATCTCCGTACACGAATCCTTTATTCTCCGCTGCCTCCCGCCACCAGCTACTGCTGCTGCTACCAGAGCACCAGGGCAAAGCGGCGTGAAGGTTAACGCTGCAAAAACACAAAACCCCACGATTTTGGAGCACAATTTCTTGAGACACACACACCCCCGGTGCTACACGCAGCGTTAATAGCTGCATTAAAGCGGGGCACAGCTCTACATTTGGTTTAATCTTATGTATCCGCACGCATAAAAAAAGGACAATTTGTGCATGAATTAGTGTCGTTTCGCTAACTAGGAGGGTTTGATGTCATCAAGTCTTTGCAGCCGGCCGCGATCCACCAGGATGGTGTTGGGAATGAGCTGCTGTGGAAATAGGGTGCCCGAGCCCTGGCCCAGGCTGCCCAGGGAGACTGGGGAGGCTCCTGCTCTGGAGGTCCCCAATCCCGCCTGGATGAGCCCAGGTGCCCTGTGCTCTGGGTGTCCCTGTTGGAGCAGGGGTTGGACTGGATGATCCCTAGAGGTCCCTTCCAACCTCAGCCATCCTGGGATGCTGTGAAACGAGGACTTTGTGCCAGCAAGTCCCCTGGGCAAGGGGATGGTTGCCCCTTCCCCAGAGCGAAGCCCAGACCACGGAGGGGAAGGGGCGAGAAGATCCCCTGGAATTACCATTGTTCCAGAGTGACTTTGTCCAGAATCCCTTTTCCTCCCCGTTCTGAACTCTCCCAAATAACTCTTCTAAGCTCCTCGCCCTAACGCCCCATGCGATGCACAGCAAGGGGCTGATTTATAGACCGTGGCAGGGAAAGGCTGCTGAAAAATCGGCTGCTGCAGTGCAAACACGCTTGCCAAAAGGAAAAAAAAAGGACTCAAATTCCCTGCACTTTGTTTTATCCATCCTGAACACAAGGAAATGAAATCATCCTTGCAGAAAAAAGAATAATCAGTAGAGCTACTCAACCTTCCTCCTTCCATCTGAATTACAACAGTGATGGGGATGCTGACCAAGACGCCGTGTTGTTGAGGATCCCTGAGAGCCCTTGCCCTGAAAGCAAGGAAAACCTTGAATTTTAGCAGCTGAATGAACAAGGACGTTGCAGGAATGAATGAAATGCCAGTGGCGGCTTCTCCTTCTTGTGCGTCATGGACAGTGGTGCCTTCAACTACAGCCATGTGCTACTACGTCTACCTTCCTGCTACCATTTCTTCTTTCAGGTATGCCCTTCTTCATGGTCCCTTATGGAAACAGGGCTCTGGAGATACCCAAAGAGCTGCTCCTGAGCATGGCAGAGCCTTGTGTGGCCACCATCCTTCTCCAAGCCCCACCAGCCTTCGATTCACCTACCAAAAGTAGCTGCAAATGGATGGGATAATCACGATGAAAAACCCCTAACTCTCTTACTGTGGGGAGGATTCAACCTCAGTCCCTTCTCCAGGATTCAGTTGGGGTCCTCTCCTACGATAGATACTCTGGTTTTTGGCCCAGGACAAGAACACGTCGCAAAAAAAGACTGAGACTTGGAGCTAGCAGGGCTTAAGATGGGGATGGGGCAGCCACATGGCCACAGTTACTGGGCCGCAGTGAGACCAACACAACACATCACACAGCACGCGGGAAAATGATGAATTTTGAGAGTACCAGCGGTTAAGTGCCAGGAGATACAAGGATTAGGAGCCCAATGAAAGGTCTGCAATGCTCTCTACCTTAACATCGCTTTGTTTCCTTGCAGTTTTGGCCATGTAGAGACAACAGGATCCTATTCAGAGTGGTTTGGAGCAGCTCTGCCTCTCCAGGCCATCACACCGCAGAGACCTGGTGGGCTGGAAACACTGTGGGCCTTCCCAGGGACTGGGTGATCAAAGCTGTTCATGGCCAGGGGCGGCAGGCAAAGTGGAGAGACCCCCAAAGCAGCAGAAGGGTAATACGGCAAAAAAGGCAAAAAACAGGGCTGCCTTCAGGGGTGAAAACACTTGAGGAGCGGCAGCCTTGGCACACAGAAATCAGGGGATGCTCCTGCATCCCTTCTTGCAGGGAATACTCAAGGCTCCACTGTCCTGAGGTACCCAAGGATTTCACATCAGGCGCTTAGAAAAGACCAGGAATAAACAAAAAAAAGATTTCTTTTTATTATTTATTTTTTCCTGTGGACAGATTCCACCCTGAATTAAAACAACGCGGACACCAGCCCTGGCCAAACACGTCCCGGGAGCTCGGGGAGCGCGGAAAGGCTTTTGCTGGAGCGCGTGAGCTCGCCAGGACCCACCTGATAAGGGCCAGCAGCAAAGACACACCCTGGGTAAACCAGCAGCCTTCACAGCTCCCTCCTGCACTCCCACAAGGGCAAAACATATAGATATGTAGGTGAATACATATATATAAGGCCCATTCTGTGCGCAGCGAGGGTCCCCTTGCAAGCGTTTCTCCTCCGCACGCCTGGGCTCGCGCAGGTCCCGGTGCCGCCGCGTGGCTCCGCTCCTGCTGCTGGAGCGGGACCGGAGGCCGGGCCTCGCGCGGGGAGGTCTCCTCGTCCACGGCTCCCTGCCTGGAGGGGATAACCGGCCGCCTGGAGCTGCTGTTTCGGCTTTGGGGGACGAGCGAGCACCGAGATACGAGCTCCGGCCACATGCCTAAAAATGGTTATAGCTCCGGCCGGCGAGAGCATGTTCTTCATTCCTACGACCAGATGGATTTTTGTGCTGAAGATATAAATACAACATTGTTGTGGGCTGGATGTTGTGCTTTTTTCCTCCCCTTCTCCTCCTCTTCCCTCCCTCTGTGTGGCACGTCCCTGCACGGCTACGGATAGCACTTTTATTCCATGATGCTGATGCTGCTCGGAGATGAAGGCTCTGGAGAAAGAAGGAGCATCCTAGGAGCAATGTGGACATGGATTCCCACCACGTCACCTTTGGAGGTGCAGCACTAAGCCCAGGGATGGGAAAAAGAGCCAGAAGTCATGGAAGAGAGTCGGTCCGGATGGAAAATCCGTAAGGCGCGGCAGTGGCTTTTGCTTCAGCCCGTCCTTAGAGTGTTCTTGCAGCAAGGACACAAAGGCTCTGTTTTCCTTGTGGACTCTGGGAGTGAAAGCAGCTGGGTTCGCTTCCCCCTCCTGCTTTGTACTGGCTTGAAAGAATTACAAAATAGCCCTTTAAAGGGTGTTTTTAGATAAAACCCAGCACTTGAAGCTCAACTTTGCAGCAGAGCAGCCCAACCTGCTGCACGGCTCTGGACAGCGACGCTCGCGGGAGGTGGCTGCACTGGTGTAAATTTGTTTAAATTAGCAAGTACTTTTATCATTTTCCTCAAGATTACGCCTTGGACGGACACGGTGCCATCAAACGCTCTGGCTACCGCAGTGCCTGCCTGTTTCGTTCCATAAGCAGGATGCAGCTAATGCCCCCTCTAACCTTTTCTCCATCACACCTTCCCCAACCTGATTTTGAGGGACTGACACGAGAAACAGAATCACAGGATGGTTGAGGTCGGAAGGGACTTCTAGGGATCATCTAGTCCAACCCCTTGCTCCAGCAGGGACACCCAGAGCACAGGATGGCATCCAGGTGGGTTTTGAAGACCCCCAGAGGAGCCTCCACAAACTGCCCCTCCATTTGCAAATCACATTGCTGACATGATGGCTTCGGGTGCCTTTGGGGTGACTTTTTTCCCTGAGCTTTTCTTTTCTGCATGCACGCTGTATTCCTCAGCACACACTGTATTTATTCCAACCGACCACGGGTAGGAAACCCAACACATCAGCCGGCAAAAATCACAGAGCAAGAGCCTGGGGAAAAAGGGCGCCGAGACGCTACAAACATCACCCCACGCATCCGATTAAACCAAGGAATAAACCAGAGCAGAATCCAGCAGTGTCCTAAGGAAGCAGCCTGGGCGAAAAGCAGGGAAAACGGTGCTGAGGAGGCCCGGGGTAACCAGGAGCAACGGGGCCGGTGCTCTCATTGAGAGCCGCGTCACGCGCCGGCCGGGCCTCGCGCCGGGGCCGCTTCTCTTTCTGCAAAGAGCAGCTTTAAGTAATTTTTTACCCGCCCTCCATGCAGGTTGGGCTTCCCTCTACTGCAGCATGAAGGGTTTTCCTGGCAGCATAGCTGCTCCGATGGGATTCTGTAGTTTTGGATAAATTACCAAGGAATAAGGCGCTCTGAGCAGGGCCCTGCGCTTGCGAACGAGCTCCATGAACAGCAAAATGCTCTTGGAATGCGATGCCCTTGGAAAGGGAAGAATGAAATCGAGTGACCCAGCCCCATTTCCAGGGCCTGGCACTGGGAAGAAAACAACAAAAAAAAAAGATGCTAATGGACAAGGGTGGAAACAATATCCTAATAATGAGGATTTTTTACCCAAATTTTGAAGAGTCAAAGCCCTGGAAACACCAGTGACCAAGGCGTCTCCCTCTGCATCAGATTTTTGGTAACTTCAATGGAGATATATGTATATTTATATTGAATTTAATTCTATTTTAGTTGCTTCTGAATAAAATTGAGCCCCCAGGACTCACTGGTCCTTCCCACACAAGTTTCTCCAGCTGCCAAGGAGCAGCCAGGGCAATTTTTATTTTAATCTGCTGTAAGCCCATGTTGCTCCGTGCTCCTGCTCCCAGAACCTTTGGAGCCTGGGTGAATTTTCAGCCCCAGAGGCAACTTCCCCACCTTGATTCCTTTAATATCCACCGTATTTTAGGAGTGAATTGTCACTGGCTGCATCTCAGTTAGTAACTTCTTATCTCCTGGAAGGTCTCTGCCCCAGAGGATCCGCACATCTCATCCCTGACGTGCTCCTAGGGCAGATGCATCACAGAAGACTTCAGAGCAAGAGAGGACTGAAGGTGTCGGAGACAGAAAGAGCTTCAATATCCACACTAGAGAGAAGCGTGCTCCACACGGACATCACTTTAAAGAAGGAAAGATCTTACGAGACAATCTTGCCTTTTATTCCTGGCTTTAAACAGCAGGGATCGCAGCAGAGGTGACTTTTGGGCACCTCTGCCTCTGAAGAAAGGGTCAGCAGAGGCCGGAGAAGCAAAGAGAGGCATTTCGATGCCCGCAGGCTGCTGGCAGAGCGGAGTCGGCACAAAAGGATCCCGGCGAGTTAGGAATGGCCAGGAAGGGGAATTCTGCCCCTTAAGCTGCCGCCTATCCCTTATTTCAGCAGCCTCGGCAGAGATGCCGAATCCAGGCACGCGCCGGCAGGGCTGCTGTGTTTTCTCCATCAGCGATTCCTCGGAGACTTCCAGCTTCCTTTCGGGCACTCAGGCTGCAGGAATAACAGGGGTTTGAAGCAGATCCCTGGCTTTTTGCTGGCTCCTCGGGAAGCCTTACCAGGTCAGCCCTTGCAATCCAGGCGGTGCTTTGTCTCCCCCAACCACCTGGAGGGTACATGAGAAATGCAGAAAATAGAAAAAAAACTGTGCCTCTTTGAGGGTGTCGTGGGATATTTTTCCTAAACAAAATATTATTAGGCTGATTTAACCCTCAGCAAGAGCAGGTCCTTTTCTCTGCTCTCCTGCTTTCCACTTGCAGGGAGGTGAATGCTGCCTGTCTCACACCCACAGAAGGTAACTGTAAGAAAGCAGCCAGGGGGGCTTGATTTTGGAAATTGAATAAAATACTGATGAACAAGCTCATTTTTTCACTCCTTTGGATCCCGTCTGCTACCCCAGAGCAGATGAGACGCCATCGCCACCACCCTCTCAAACTGGGACATCCGATGTCCCCAAGATCATCACCAGCTACTACCACCTTCAGTGCCCGCAACTACAGTTGTCACAACCACAGGTTCCTACACGAGCAGACCATTCCCTGCTTTTGCTGCAAGGATTTCATCACCACAAATCCAAACTGGATCTGTAGCATCATTTTCTCCCCACTCGGTAAGTGAAAGACTAATCTACACAATTCAGTTCAACAAACTCATAAAAAAAACACTGTTAGACATGCATGCAAATTCTAAGGGAGATGTTTTTAAGTTGTCTTAAATGCTAACAAGGCCTTTTTTTTCAGAATTGAGCTGTGTGCATGTGGTGCTCATCATCATCATGAGACTCAGCAGTTACCACCACTGCTTCCTGTGTTAAGCACAGCAGGGAACGCCTCCAGTTGCAGATAGCACTTTCTACCTCTTCAATATTTTTGGAAAGAGAGACAGAAGTTTGGCTCCTGTAGGCTAAGCTGGAAATGAAAAAAGGAACAGCTACAATAACCCTAAAAACCTGACAACCTAGGGAATCAACCAGGGTGCTTTCAAGGCGCCCGCCCGCACGCACTGCAACCAGAATGAATTAAAGAGAGATCCAAAACAAAGATTTTCAAGTTTCAAGTTTTAACTTTAAATTGGCTCAGAAAGGTGCATTTCAACCCTTTAATGGAGCTCAGGCCCCCAAACAACTAACTTCCTTTCCAAATGTTACTGCCCCAGAGGCTCTGCAGACCCACAAGGCAGAAGAGAGTCCTGGAGACTTCGTGAATTCTCTCAGCCTTCAACAGCCCTCACCAGTCACGGCAGAATTAAAATCTATAATACACAGATAATAGCTTATCTATATCTGGACATTGCATATACGTATGTGTGCACATATATAATTTTTGTTTCCCTGCAGTTTTCATCGTGCTGGACCCCTCCGGGCGCTGACACGCAGAAAGTGCATTCTTCCCATTTCCCTAACTTTGGAGAACAAAACTATTTTAGGAATAGTCACAAAAGAGGAAAAAAAAAATAAAGGAAGTTGAGAAGGGTTTTTTTCGGTTTGCTTGTTTTCTTTTGTTTCAAGTTTGACATTTGGCACAAAGGCAGCAGCCAGACCCATCTCCACCCAAAGACGGCAGGGGAGCAAAACAAGCCCCACAGCAGCAACGTATGGACTTCAAGCTAATTTTCTACCACATATCCCCCCAAATCCCCAGTAATTTGCTGGAGATTTTGCAGAGAAGAGCCTTAGGGTGGATGGGAGTAAGCATGGCAGAGGCAGGTTGTGCCCCACAAATGGTCCTTATGTCTTGGTCAATGGCAAAGCCCAGTTGGCCCCATGTCCATGCAGAGAGACACCTTGAAGAGCCAACTAATACAATGCACAGCTTTATGTATCAAAAAGTAAATAAAATAAAAATAATAATAAAAAAGACTTCCTGAGTCAGGAATCCACTACACTTGCAGCGTGTTGTGCTCGTATGGGACTGGGATGGAGAAGTCAACTGGTTTCACTTGCTCCATTTTCCCATTGGGCTCTTATGACTCCCCACGTTTTGCACCCTGCAGCTCTGTGGGAATTTCACGTCCTCATCCCAGGGGATAGTGAAGCTGGACACTTTACTGCTTGGATGCAGAGCAATTAAAGCAAAATCCATGTGTTTTGGTTTCAGACACCCCTGAGACAAGCGAGCGCAGCCGGCGTAGGAGCAGAAGCTCCTTCACAGGGGCAGAGCCTTTTGTCCAGCACGAGGACAACCCGGAGGAAGCTCCTGGCTTCTGTCTGGGTTTTGAGACGCTTCTGGCCAGACCAAACAAGATAAACAGGATACTCCGAAGCAGCAAGTCACTTGAGGCAGAACCCGAGCGCTTCCCGCTGCGGCGCTGGCCAAGCGGAGAGGCCGACGCCGTCGGCTGCTGGCTTCTCGCCCTCCATCCCGGAGGGGCACCGCTGTCTTCGGCTTCTTCTCGCCTAGACCTTCACTTTCTCTGCAGGAAAAGCAATCAGCTCCACAGCAGTCGCTCCTTTCTCGGTTAAGGCTTTTTATAAATCATATAGGGGATATTATTTATCGGGCCATTTCCCTGGGAGGCATCAAACTGGGCTTCTGTGCCCTCCCTCCTGGTTCTTCTCTTCTGGAAGAGCTGCCTCAGCACATCTGCTGGTCTTGATGGATGTTGCTTGCTCAGGAACCTACATCAGTAGGTCTGAGACCAAAACTTGGAAGGTTTCAAAGCCTTGTACTGACAATCCTCTCAGGGGCTCCAGGTTTTACAGTAAATACCTCCAACGGTACCTGTATCTAGCAAGCATTAGCTTGGATGAGCTCAAAATCTCTTTGTCCCTACGGAAAACAGGCTCCCCAAGGAACACTGTGGAGCTTTTCAGCCCTGATTACCAGAGCAGTGCAAGGCCAGCCAAGGCTAGGTCTGCACGTAAACATTAGCTCAAGCAAAAAGGAGTCTGGGAGAGCAAACAGCTCCTAGATACTCCAGCAACAACTTGCAGTAGGATTGTTCCATGCACAGGTAGCACTAGGGCTTCAGGAGGATGATACAGAGTAGCCAAAGAGAATTATTATCCTACACTGGAGCGTTGAGCTGGAATTAAAGAGATTAGTGCCTGGGTCCCAGCTCTGGAAGATCTCGCCCTTGGGGAAGTCAGATCAGCTCCTGCACCTCTTCTCTCCTTTCCACTGAGTCACTCTGGATTACGGCTCCCTGGACCTCAGTGAAGATGCCAGAGGGAAAAACCACCCCAATCCAGGCTACTATATATATATTTTTTTAACATTTTCTTGCTTAACATCCACAATGAGGCACTGTTTGGTTTTATTCTTGATTCTTTGAGGAAAGATCTGCAGTCTTAAGGGATAATAACACCTGCTCGTGGTGACCTACAGCTCTGAATACTCATATGAACAGGCTGGAAATTGGGCACGGCCGATTCATCCAACAAGGTATCTGATGGTGCTTCATCCCGAGGGACAACGTGGTTTGCAGACCCAGAGATTTCGCACCAGACAAAATTCTGGCATTAACAGAGCACGGCCAGGCCTTGGTTCAATTACGGCGTGAGGACACGACAGGAAACGCTGTCCCATTTGGGTTGCTCCACTTCTGCATGTTGTGGTCTCCTGTAGCCTGATCCTGAAGACTTGGGTTCTTCTGAGGAGCTCATGAATGGTTCTCAAGTTCACATGACGGAAAGCAAGACATCCAACCATCACTGCACATTTCCACCCCACTTACTCCCCACCGCCTCACCAGTAAAGCAGTATGAGAGTCTAACAGCACTGACAGCTGTAAGAATTCCTGTCATACTCCTATTCCTCCGTAAAGCAGGAGGACACCTGAGACTCCCTGGAATGTGACTTTATCTGATGGCTTTGGTGAAAGGCGCTTAGGCCACACTAACAATCTCAGCATTGTCCAAAAAGAGAAAAAAAAACTTTGGTGACGATGAATGGAAAGGGGAAAATCTGCAGGTAGAAGAACAGGAAGATTCAGTCACATTTCCCCACTTTTTTTTCCCCTTCTTTTTTTAATCTAAAGCCCAAACTTCTAAACCAAACCCACATGTGTGCTGTACAGTTTCCACCATAAAAAGCTGCATCCAGGGCACAGCCAAGTGAAATGCCAGAGAACTTGTACGGAGGGAAGATAACTGCATTTTGGCAGTGCTACCTGTGTCATCCACAACCACAAAGCTGTCGTCACCCGAAACCAGCCGCAGGAGACGGTCCCAAGAACTACCCAGCTCTCCTCCCCAGTCAGCCGGGAATTGCGCTGGGAGAGCTGCAAGGCGAAACCTCGCCGGAAGGACGGCGAGAAAGACTAAATCCCACAAGATTTCAGTGCAGCTCTTCTCACCCATCTCCGGTTGCCTTGGGAGCACAATTACCTGCGCCTGTTGTTTGATTTTATCTTGCTTTTCTCAGGTTCGGGGCTGGCTGGAGCGGCCGCTGTGTGTGTGCGCGCGTGCGGGTGCGCGCCGCGCTGCAGGCAGCTACTTGTCGCGCTTTGCCAGCTTCGCCCTCTAACTGTTTGCTTTTCCCAGGGCCTCCTCGGAGAGGAAGTTGAACTTTGGGGAAGGTTCCTTATCCTCCATAGGCGCTAGGAGAAAAAGGTTTCTTCTCCCACTACATCTTGAGGACGAGCTTGTGGGAAGGGAGCTGCCTATGAACGGGCACCGGGAGCTCCAAGAGCCCCGCGGCTCGGCACGGAGCCCGTGAACCATCCACGAGCACAGAGGCTTCCTTCCTGTCTCCAAACACGTCCAAGTTTGCTGCAAACCTGCACGACAGGATCCAGAGAAATCCAAAAAACGACAGGAGACCTATCAGGGAAAAGAGGCACAAGCAAAGTCTCACCTAGGCTCAAGAGCAGTTGAGCCTGCTCCTCTAGGCTACAGTCGCCTATCTGCGTTCAATCCATTTTTCTGAAGTTTATTTTTGGATGAGCTCTCCAGATGCTGCTGCTGTCTGCACGACCACGTGCTCCAAAACAGAGCTCCCCTCCTGGGATTTACAGCAACCCCTGCTCCCTTCCTGCACGTCGTGGGCCTCTCAATCCCTATGTGAGGGCAAACTGAGAAGAACAAGGAGAAGCTTAAGGATAAATAAAAATGACTGGTGTTGCTTCCCTTGAAACAGCGCTCACAGATTTCTGCTTAAGGAACAGAAAAAGGAATTGGTGCTAGGTCTTGTTAGAGATTACACTTCTGTGCCCTCCTATCCCCTCCTGCCTGAAAAGAGACACTTGGTATAAAAAAAAAAATGTTTTATTCAAACTAAGATCTTGGGGCATGACAAGAGTTACAGAGAGGCAGGTCACCTCTGGTACCGTCCTCTTTTACAGACCTAGCTGAAAATTAAGTAGTAAAACAGTCTATTAGCACAAATATTAAAGAGGAATGCCAGCTTTAAGACTAACTATGACTCTATAGGACAGGTTCAGCACTAGCCTGATTCAGCAAAACAGCCCCGATTCAGCCAAAGGTTGGAAAACGCCATCCAAAACAGGGAGAAACTTGAAACAAGCACAATCCCCCAAGCCCCTTGGCTCTTTGGTGGACAATCAGGCTCGCTAAGAGCCCGCAGGGACGTTTTGGAGCCAGCCCGGCTGGGGGTCCAGCTCCGCGCTGCGGGGCCCGGCCAGGACGGAGGCGCTCGGCTCCAGCGCCTCGGTGCTTTCCTCATCCCGGGGCAGAGCTCGCGCTGCACTTCGGCCGCTCGCGCTGCCCGCGGAGGGAGGGAGCTTCCCAGCACCTGCAGCGAGTCCCGCGGGCTCGGCGGGATGCAAAAGCTCTGGAGAGGAGCCTGGAGGAGGGAAAGGTCCAGAGGATTCCCGCGTGCAGCAACGCTCATTCTCCCGGCACGTTTTGCGCATCACCCGGGACCTCTCTCGTACCTCCTCGTTATGAAGTTGTTGCCCTCATGGAAATAACCAGGTTGGAAAATCCCACCGGATCCCATCAGCAAAGCGCCGAGCACGTCCCCAGCTGCGGCACACCAGGGCAGCGGGGAGAAGGGAGCAGGACTGATCACCCTCACCGGGAAAGGGCGGCTTGAATTCCCATCCCGCGCTCGGCCTGTTGAATTCCCATTCCCGCACAGCGCCTGCTCGCGGGGCCTGTTTCTCATCCTACCCTCTGTCCTCCGGGAAGGCAGCGTTCCTGCTTCAGCCAGGCTTAATTTATTTGTTTGCAAGCAGGAAGCACAGCTCATTTCCAGCCTGGAGAGATCAATGTCGGGTTCCCTTGGGCTCTGGGAGGAAGGCTTCGATCTGCCTACTCAAGAACCTGCAACTGGCCAGCCTACTTCTGAGAGGAGGATTAGGTTTAGTGCTGCCTTCCTCACATTGCAGCTGTTAATCCCAACTCCATCCGCTCTGTGCGGTCCCTTGGCTCATGGGAAAACGAACCTCTCTGTGACAGAGGCAATTCAGCAATAAATACGATGTGATGGGATCACTTAGGATGCAAGGTTAGGAACGAAACTCCTGATAGATATTAGCCCAGCACAACCTTGACTCGTATGAGATGCTACCAGACCTTGGGGGGAAGATCTCCCTGGAACAACAAGGTTTCCAGTTACACCTATGAGCCTGTCAGGACACAATCTAGGTTTAATACCTCAAATGTGGAATCAATATACCTGTATTGGGCAAATGTAACCCCTAGTCAGCCAGCATTGTGTCCTATGTGAGTCTGAGTTAGTGTAAGGGTGAGACACTGCTGATATGGTTGATAAAAGAGGACAGTAACTGGTGAGCACGAGCAGTGAAATCAGAGCCCAGAAATCTGGAAGTCCATCTACGAGGAAACCTTCAGGCACTAGTTCTCTGCTGCATAGTCCACTTGGGACACTTGGGACACTTGGGACCTGCATTTGACTCAACAAGCAATGTGAAATCACATGCTTTGAAAGCCACCCATAAATGCATTAAAAAATGGTTGCAAAGCACTTCCAACCAGTAATGGCTATTTCAAAACCCCAGGTTTAGAGAGGAAAAGCTGCCTAGCTCCCAATTCCTTCAGCAGGACCCCCACAGTTAAAAGGCTTGGAGCTTTTGCTAGCCAAACTGAGGCCCCCCCAGCATCGCAGTGCCCAAGGATGCGGGGATGGATGGTCCTCAGCACCCAGCTGAGCACCACAAGCCCCAGCGACCCCATTTCTCGCTCCTTTATCCATGAGTTGGAGCACTCAGCCCAGCCAACACCAGATCCACATCCACCCACGCGCCGGGCGACGAGCCGCTCCTGGGCGAGCAATTCCTATTGACTGTGGAGAGGGAAAGGGGCTGGCGCTTTCCAAGCAGAACACCGGCGGAGCGGCCGCTTCCATCCGTGCGATTCCAGGCTCTCCTGTTGCCGTGGGCCCTAATGAACAATTATGCAAAGTGTGTAACGACGAGCTCATGAGGGCTCCCTGCAACTCCTTCCTGCAGGAAAGGTACCGCCTCTCTGCAGGCAGCAGCTCTGCCCTTGTCCTCGTGGACGGCCACGGCAGCTCCCTCGCTTTGAGAACGTCTCCCGAGTTCCAGGTATTTGCATGAGTTCAGGCTCCTGCTCCTGGAAAAGGGGTTTCTTGTAGAAGCAGAAGGTTGAACGTCAGATGGCCTTGTAGGCTCTTAAAATTAATGGTTTACTTCATCGGGAACAATTTCTCTGCTTCTCACTCTAGTCAAGGTCAAATCTAATTTACTCCTCAGATTTACTCCTCCTCTGGGATCAGCTATGGACAAGATATGTAACAAGGATAAAGGCACTTTTGGGGGATGGTTGGCCACTTCACAGCAAACTGGGGGACTACTGAGCTACTGATCTCAATGGGAGCTCTTCCCTCAAAGTCCAAAAGGGAGATGGTCACCAGAACAAAAGCACGTGTAGCAACAGCCTGGTACCAAACTCAGCTCAGTAAAATACATAAATATATATGCACACACCAACGAGAGCGTCTGGAACGCATTGGTGAGCCTTGCAAAACGGGAAGTGGAAGCAGTTAGTCACGGAAGACGCACATAAAAGCGACGAGTCGCTTCAGTTTGGGGCGGCGGTGCCACCCCAGGCGGGCAAAATGGCTCAAAAGGTTTAAATGAAACCATGAATCGGTCAAAGTCCTCTCCACAGGAACCCAGGCAAACGTTTGAAGGAAATATCAAACCACATGTGCACACTTCATCCCCGGGCAGGGCCAATCCGCATACCTGGAAGCCACAGTGACACAAAACCCTTCAAACAGGCCCTGCCTGCAGAAATCACCAGGTTTCACAGGCCTCACTTGGCTTTGCTAACGCAACAGTCCTCATATCAAACCCACTTCGGCTGCAATGCTGCTTAAGACAAGAAATCTTTCAGGAAAATAACCTTTTAAAGCTTCTCCCCAAGTCAGACCACAGGAAGAACTTAAATGAGAACAAACTCCAGCAAACTCCCTGCTGGATGTTGGTTTTTAATTCACTAATAACATTACTTCTTACTACACAAGCTTCCTTCTTACCCCATAAGCTTCCATGCTACAAAAAGATAGCAGTTTTTTTTTCTTTCCCTTTCCGTAATAAACCCACTAGTTATTACCTTGGCTCAGGTGAGAATATAACAGAGACCAGTGAATTTCTGCGTAATACTGGTTTGCATTAAAATCAAAGTAGAACAAAAGAGCCCTCTTCAAAATAGCGCAAGAGTTAGCACCAAAAGTCTGCATGTTTCACACCACATGAATTAAAAATTTCACAGATGACAGATTCATTTCTGTAGGAATTCAAGAAAAAACACTGGATTTGCGACGTTTTGCATGAAAACACAGGAGCTCTCCCCCAAACTCAAAGTCAACTGCGCTCGTTGGGATCAGACCCCAGCAAGGACGGAGCAGGGGTTCCATGGTTTATATTCAAGGCTGAGACATGTAAATTAACATGGAAGTTGTAAACTCGGCCTCTCCAGAGGCGGATGCGCTCCCGCACGGGCTGTGGCGGCGCTTGCTCCATCCCCAAAAAGGCTCCATCACGTTACCTTAAGAAGGACGCTCATTCAACCGTCCCCGTCCCCAACGCGGCGGCTCTTCCAATTAAGGCCCAACGAGGACGCTGGCGACGAGCAGTCCACAATCAGTCCTTATGAAGGCTGATGATTAGTCTTGAGGCGCCCTGGAAGAGAGGAACACCCAAGGTCATGGTTTGTGCAGAGATGAACAAGTCATTTTACACAGATCGACCATTTTAAGCAAATGCCTTTTTATTGTCCCGACTGCTTGAGCTCTTCTCAGGGGTGACAGGGACCGTCTCGTCTAATTGTCACTGTCCCACTCACTAACGGGGTCTCCATATCAAGCAAGGTTGCCAAGCAAAGTCTTGGCCTACAGGCATCGTTGGGGGCAGGCCAGACTGCAAAACACATGGAAACTGCAGGAAAGATGAAGACCGTGGGTCAGACCGCCTGGAAGTTGCCTGGAGCTGCCCAACGTGTGAATATACCCAAAAATTAATGAAGAAAAATTGACCTAAATGAATGTTTTGCAGAGAAGACTATGAGGAACATAAATTAGTTGGCCTCAAGTTGAGAAGATCTCCAGATCTTACACTCAAATCCTAGGTCACTGCCTTAAGCACCAACCTCTGCTGCCTCGTCCCACCGAGAAGACCAGTCTTATCGTTGCGTGCAACTTTTACACAAGTGCAAAAAATATCCCCTGTTTTTCTAAGGAAAGGGCCAAATCCCATGCTGATTTACATGGGTCACCACCTCAACGGCTCCACAGCCTTTGAGGCCTTCACGGCCTTTCACGTCAGTCCCAAATCAATATAAATCATTTTTCCCTTGTCAAAAAGCCTATCGCAGCGAAGTCCAAGTATTTGGACCTCCCTGGTCAAGTCTTGGCCCTGCCCAAAAGTCGAGTGGGGAGAAAGGGGGAGAAAACTGACCGTAGAAACCTCAACAACAACAAAAACCTTAAATCTTAACTTAAAACAGCAGCGGTGGGCGGCGCTGCAGCCGCAGGCCCCGTCTGGCACTGCCGTCACGGCCGCTACTCGCAGGCCTACCAGCTCGCTGGGATGGAGCCCAATAAATGCTCAGTGGCCCAGGAAAATCAGCAAATAAAATAAATATACAAACGGGGGACATGGAGAGCGCGCTCCAAAGCCGGCGCACAGGGAATCCTTGGCACTCCGGCCGGAGACTGGGAGAATGGAGACGGGAGGACGTACAGACAGTTGCTATATACTTAAGAAAGAAGCTTAGCCGGGGGGATCCTGAGGGGTTTTCCCCCCATTTTGAGCCAGGATGGGAGGGAAACCTCCCACACGGGCCACTGATGGCTGTGGGACCGGGAAGCCCGGATCCCTTTGGAAACAAGCGGCAGTTGAAGCAGGTAGCAGGGAAACGGGAGCGCTCCGCGAGCAACATCCCATCGGAGGGGCTGGCAAAGTGAATCCACCTTTTCCCCTCTATCCCAGCGTTTTTCCCGGCCTACAGCCCCGCTCTGCAGCCTCCCAAGGCATCGCGGCGGCGATGACGGAGCTCGAGGCGCGAGGCCAAAGTAAAGGAGCCCGTGGGCAGGTCCGGGACCTTCCCGGGCTCTTGGCAGGCTACGGAGCACCAGGCGCTTCCGTTCCCTTCGGAGAACGGCCCTTTTTTTTTTTCTTCTTCTTCTTTTCTCTTTTTTTTTTTTTTTTTTCCTTCACATTCAGCCTGGCCGGGAGACTCTTACAGAGGATGTTTTAAAATTTACGGAGCTGCCAAAAGACGTCAGATGAGGAGCCGGCCAAATCCACCCGAGTGGACTGCAGTGCCGGCCGGAGCCTCTTTTTTAAGGTGAAACGAGATCGTAAAAGGCAAAAATCTCCCAGCCATTAGTGCTGGCGCTTCCCGCCTCCGTGTTAACCTCCGTTTTGTTTGGGTGTATCGGGAGAGGGGAGCACGGCTGCAGTTTGGGAAGAGGGATGATAGCCGGGGCCATCACTATTTGTATGGGACTTTAGTAACTTGCTTTTTATTTAAAGAGAGAAAAGGCAAGGGAAAGAAATGCATCGGATTGGGGGTTCCCTCTGCTTTCCTTTGAGGCTAACGCTTCAAAATCCAGCACAGGGGGGACAATCATTTCGCGGCGCTCTAGGAAACCACAGGTACAGAGAGTACATCTATCCTAGAAGGAGAAAGAAAACACATAGGACAATAAAAATCAAGGCAGCTCGTAGAGCTGTAAGATTGAAAAAGGAAACCAGCTGAGCTTATGCACCGAGTCACACCCCGACGGGCGGCTCAGCCCATTCCCACATCCCCCACGGGCCTCGGCCTCCCTGTCTTCTACCTGCACTTCCAACTGTGGCTCAGAACGGGTTGGAAAGCTTTGCACTGACTCGGTTTTTCGCACAAGAGTTCACCCAAAAGGGGAAAAAAAGCACCAGGAGGCTCTCACTGATACCATGTGAATAAATGCATCTGTGGTTCCACATCCAAAGCAAGAAACTGTCCTTTGCTCTCATCCCAAAGCAGAGCAGGGCAAAATCGACCCCAGGAGGCCAGCGCGTCCCAGGAGATGGGATCAACCCCACCTCCTCCTGCTGCAACGTGGCACTTATGCTGGGAAGCCCATGTCCTCTTTGACTCCATCCATCTCTGTAATTAGGGTCTTAATTTTCAGCTCCTTGATTGTGGCGGAGAGAGCCTTAAGAGCCCAATCAGGGGCCATTAAGGGCAGGAATCAAGGGAAACGCGGCGCCAACCACGTTTGGTGTCTGTCCTCTTCCCTTAAGTGGAAGGAGGAATGGGGAGCTTGGCACCCATAGAAGAGGGATCCACAAAGCCCTCTGGTTGATGGGAACTGCCTGCAACCTGCAGAACAGCAAGCGGAGCCTGGTTGCAGTTCCCACCTGCTCCAAGGTTCACATCCCCCTTCCAGGCTCCTGCGGGGACGGAGGCCTCCCGGGATGCTGGAAAGGGCAGCTCAAGCCCTACTGCTGGTCCAAAACTCTCTTCCCATCCAGAACTAAAGGTTACAATTACAGTAAGAATGACTCAAGCAGGAAAGACCTATTAAGAAAGAAAAAATAGGGTGAAAAAAAAGGAAAGGAGTTTTAATGAAAACAAGCGGGCGATTCTGAAACAGAAGAGACCCATCTCTGCGTTGCACCTCGTGCTCTGCCTAGGTTGCCAATTAAATACATTAGCTAAAACCAGACACGCGTTGCTCATCTTGTACCTTTAATATTTTAGCCACCAGAACGCGAACATCTGTTTTGCTTCGAGGCTGTCAGCAGTGACTCAGTGTTATCTGCAGTTTTGGACGGCAGAAGATAAGTATTCGCGAGGCTTTTTTCCCCTCCCCTTAGCAACAGGATGGCTCCTTTTCAGCTCGACAAGTCGGCCGCCGAAGCCGCGTTACAGGCAAGATTATTAAGTGAGTTATTGAGCTCGGTCGATGCGGGCTGAGGAAGAAGCGGGAGAGCTGGGTTGTTTCCCGTGAAATCTAAGGGAAATGGGGGGAAAAAAGGGCAAATGGATAAGGGGCGTTGAGGAGAAGGGATGAACGTGTCCCGATGCAGCGACTGTTTGCTGCATGAGCTGCCATTGACCCTTGGTGGGCTCAGCAGATCCCCAAGGCATCGCCAATCCGGTGCCTCAGAGGGTGAAGGAAATGGGAGGCATGCATCCCTGCTCCTAGGGATGCAGGAAAGAAAGGGATGCAGGAAACATCCATGCACTGAGGGACTCACCCTGAGGTGAGGGTCAAGGCCAAGGCCAAGGCTGGGTTTGTCCAACCCAACAGAGCTGGGACACGCTGCGATAGAGACACCACCTGGGAACCGTGGCGGAAACAGATCCGAAGGGGAAGCTTTGGAAACACCAATGCCTGGCTCCCGGTGAGTACTTTAACCTCCCAAGTGTTTTCTTCCCCATTTCAACAAACTCCCAGGTAAAGCTGACGGCTCCTTGTGACGGAGCAGATCCAAGACCGTTTTAACATGGGATCTCTCCAGGTCCCTCAGCTCCGGGCATGGAAACTGCCATCGCTGCAGTTGCTCTCAGAGCAGCACGCAGCCCTCAGCCGGGCGCGCGGCCGCGCCGCTCGCAGACCTTCCCACCTCGCTCCTCATTAGCGCTCGCCAGGCACGGAAGCAGAAGAACTGGTTTGAAAAGAGAAAAAGGAAAGAAAACACAGATGGCTCTCGATAACACGGCTAATTAATAAAGCCCGAACTAGACGGGCTGGTTTGGTCTGCGTGCTCCATCTGCTTTGACTTTGCTCGGGATGTTTCCCATGTCCACCAGCAGCCACTTCCATACGGACGTTCCTGCATGCCGACAAGGCAAAGCCACCCGCACCCGGCCACAGACCCTCTCCGACAGCACCAGCACCCATCCATATGCTCCTTTTGCGAGAAGAAGGGGCCAACATCCATAAACATGAATTTTCAGTAGGCAAGAGATGGTCCAGGCACAAAGCAAGGCTCTATCCCCTCTGCAGTATCCCTACTCCCACACAAATTTCTCCCAACTCTTCATCTCCACACTTCTCTGCAGCCTCCAGCCACGTACCTGGAAAGCCTTAGCCTCAAAAGGTAACGTTTTCAGCAAATCAGCTAAAAGTCCAGCAGAATCAATCAGCTTTATCAAGCCCCAGAGTATCGATGGTGATTTTTAAGGGAATATTTGTGGAGCAATTAGGCACAGCTGCCTCCCTTAGAGCTGCAACCCTACAAATTCAGGTTTGGGGTCCGAGCCTCTGTGCGTTGCTGGTCCTATCGGACACAGCAGAGAGGCAGGAACGGGTGCCAGGGACTCCAACCAGCCCCAGCACCAGCCTCAGAAACTCCCATAGGCCCCAAGAGCCTGGACAAAAGGAAGGGGCCAGCAAAGAAGCAGGGGGGAACACGACGTTCCCACTGCTCCACTTGTCTGGTTGTTGAACGTCTCCAAAACAACAGGAAACCGGCGGTCAAAACGCGCCCATAGTTGTGATGCTCAACGCTCAGTTGAGGACAGGCTGACTCATACTGAAACCAGCTCAAAAACCTGGTTTTTGGTTTTGTCTTTGTGACCTGAAAAAAAAAAAAAAAAGATGAACTAGGTCTTGGTGCTGCAAGGAGAGTTCACAAAGGGTGAAATCTTTCATTGAGGTTAAATCCTTTGGTGTCCGACATGGATGATTCTGGATATGCTCTGGCTGTATTAATGCATGCATGGATCTGCTGCGGGCAGCTGCTTGTGCTGGGAAGAAAGGACGAAAAAAAGAGCAAGGACCAGAAACCTAAAAACGTGGCATTCTCCCTAAAGCACAGAAGAAAGGCAGGAAGGCGACTGGGGCTGAATAAGTGACATATTATTGGGAAAGCCCAGGCCACACCTAGGATCACGTGCAAAAAGAATAACCCAGTGTTCAAGCAAAGGAGGGAACGCAGAGACCTTCACAAAAGAAAAAACCCCAATAATCCAGATGCTCAGGTCCACCCGCCAGGCCAAGATCCCTGCTCCCTCTCTCACTACAAAAGCCATTTAATTTTCCAAGGGGAAAAAGCGGGGACGTGTGTATGAAGACCAGAGGTAGATCTGGAACACCAGCCGACTCCCTGTTCCAAAGGCACCAAATTCCAGGTGAGATTTCCTGCCGCTCCGGGGACATCTGACCCCAGGGGCTCCCTCGACACCCAAAACACTGCAGCTTCCAAGTCTGGGTGCCAGCGAGATCCTACGGCACAAATCTGCTTTTCAGTCTTCTCCCGCGTTAAGCACCGGGAATACGGGATGAGCAGCGACGTATCCCGAGAAGCACAACCCACACACAGAGCCGGGTCTAAGAGAGAGCGGGGAATAACCTGGGCAAACCACTTAGATGCATCATTTTTCCCTCAGGAAAGGGACGTTCAACAACCCGTCGTGTTCAGCCAGCCATTCCCGGAAAAGGGAGAGGAGGATCGAAACGGTGCAAGCTCCGACACAGGGACAAAATCAAGGCAAAACAGCAGTTTAAGGAGAACTTGCTGACTAACCCCGCTGCAGGGGAGGGGACCGGGGACAGTGCTCTGGAATAGGCACGGGAACAACTTTCCACAGGAACATGTTTCTGTAGAGTCGGAGCTGCATTAGATCATCTCGGCCCCCAGAGTACGTTGTTTCCTAATGTTTTGCCCAGACCAATTCTAAATGTCAAAAAGACTTTTTAGTTGTTGCTTTAATACCTTGGAGTCCCCGCAGAGCTGGGCAGGGATGAGAGTTTCAGACGTGGTGCTGCCTTTTGCATTAGAAACGCGGGCACCGCTGAGGCCCGACTGCAGCCTCCGCTTGTTGGACACGGGCACTACCCAACACATCCTCATTCCTCTCGCTTTTTACTCCTCTTGTGCTGTTAATGGAGCAAGAGAAAATAAATCCTTGGATGGGAAGGCCTTGCTCAGCGTGGAGCGATGAGAAGTGGGCCGGAGCATCCGAAGGGAGCGCAGGGCGGGAATGAAGGGAGCTGGGTGCAACGGCAATGGGCACCGTGTGAGGCTGGGCTCTTGGATAGCTCTAAGTGGGAATTAGCAGGACAAGCTGGAAACATCTGGCTGGAGGTGGCTGAACGGGATAGCGGCCCCGGCCACATCTGTTTTCCACATGGGCAGGTTGGTGCAGGGGGGAGCGGATCAGGTGGCCGGGCCGCCCACCCTGGCTCTGCTCCGGGGTTATTGGGATCCTGCAGGAGATGGTGCAGGGAAACGGATCAAAGGGGGCTCCTGCTGCCGGGAGAAGCGTCTCCGTGTCCCCAGGCTCCGTCACCGGGGCCTTTTCCTCCCTTTTCCGCTCCCGAGAGGACAAGCAGCCTGGTGGAATGGATCAGGAATCACCCCATCCCTCTGTGCGCCCAAAAAGCCAGCAAATTTTTGATAAATGGGAGTGGGATGTGGAGACGAGATGGAAGAGAGCTCCCAGAAAAGGAATATTCAAGAGTTTCACCTCCTCCGTCCGAAGCCAGGAAGGACTTAACAAATAGGCACTTTTGTACTTGGAACTGCTGAGAAAAACCTTTGCCCAGAGGAAAAAACCCAAACTCTACCAACAGAAGAACGAACTGGGCAAGTTCTTGCCCTAAGTGTGACTTTGTGAGCGGGACAATTCATGGATAGGGTTCCAAAAGCAAAGGAGGGCGAGGAAGGAAAGGGCAGAGGTGGCTCCTGCCAAACTAAGTGTCAGGCACCTTCTTCCAAGACCATCTTCTGGCTCCGGGCCCTGGACACGTCCCTGGGAGCTGAAGGGAGGCAGCTCCGAGGGTGCTCGCAGCTGGAAGCTGCTCCGCAGCAACCCGGGACGGATCCCCCGTGGGTTTGCGGGACGAGCCGGCTGTGCCGAAGGGTCCTGGCTGCTCCAGGTGGGGCTGGTGGGAGGCACGGGCACGTGGGGACATCCGAGGGAAGAGCTGAAGCAAGAGCTAGAGCAAGGCCAGGCTGGGAGCATCTGGAGCTGCTGCGCAGGGAAGAAAATCCGGTGGGAACGAGCAACGGAGCGCCCCGAAACAGAGCACTGGGGAGCTGCTCCCCGGAGCAGGGCCAGACTTGGAGAGGATCCCGCGATTTCGTATTCCCGGTGCGGCGGCAAAGGGAGGGGTTGGCGGCTGCTGGGAAGAGGGAGGGAGGAGACAGGGATGAGCCACGGATTTCTGAGCGAGACCAGCCTGGGACGGAGCGGTTCAGCCCAGGGCCGGGTTCAAGCGGCTCCTCCGTGAGCAGCAGGGATTTAAGCGCTGTACATGGATCCATGAGGTTCCCGGCTCCCACGGTACCACTTCCCCATTCCCGCTGGCCTGTCCTTCCCTCCATCCCGCTCTTCTCCCCCGAAAAGCACCCAAGAGGCCTCCAAAACCCGGGCACAGCTCCGAGCCACACGGCAAGGCAGACCTGCTGGAGAAGCAACGTAGAGAAGCTCTGAGTGAAGAACATGGGAAAAGCATCAAAAAAGGAACTTCCCCCCCCCCCAAAAGCTTTGGAGCATTTTATGGAATGTTTGGACTGCTTAAAAGCAAAACGAGGTCCCAGCTTCCTGAAAGCAAAGCCGTGAGCAACCAGAGGGTCAATGTGAATGCAGGTTTGGGTGGTGAGAAACATCCCAAACGAGCGCGGAGCAGGGAAGGGGCTCAGCCGGAGCCTCCATCACCTATAGCAAAAATTCCCCAGCTCCAAGGAGTCAGGAAGAGGCCCAGGGAACAGCCAGCCCCGTGCCTGGCTGACACGAGCTCCTCTGCATACGCAGCCCTGGAAACAGCGGCGTTCCGTGAGCTCCATGGGCAAATGGGATGCCCGGGAGCTGCTCCAACGAGCCTGCTCCCTCCCATCGGGGCTTTGGATCAAAAGGCAAGGGGAAAAATAAAATAAAACAAGACCTCTTAGGGAGCTGCAGCCTAAACACATCACTGTGTGGCTTTAGCTGGCTGCAATTCCGGCCGTGTTGGAGCAGGGAGTTGAGGAGATCTGGATCCACGGGAGGTTTTGGCTTCTACTCCCTTCTCGAAGGCCACGCAGGAGCCTCTGGGCACTCGCTGCCGAGGAGCATCCCGAGAGCCGAGCTGCCCGTCGCCACCTCACCAGCTGGATAACCTTCCGGCAGCTCCCAACGGTCCTGATCCTAGAGCTCCCTCGGGAAGGGCACTTGGGAACTCCCACAAGAGTCACCATATCTGGCAAAACCAACAAAACTGGAGAGAAAAAGCTCCTTCCAACAAGAAGGAGCAGGGCCGCGACGCGGCACGTTCCGCAACGAGCCGGACGCGGAGCCACCGGCGCCGCTGGAAAAGCCGCTGGTTTCCCGGTGCCGGAGCAAGCACCGGGGCCGCCGGCCGGAGCGCGGGATGCTCCGGGGCGGAACAGCCGCTTCGCTGCCACCTGCTCCTCTGCTCAGTTATTTTCTCCTGCATTTGGGCTCAGGCTTCAGACCCCCGAAATTCCAGGCTGGGGTTTTCCATGCGGGATGAAGGGGAACCGCGCGGCATCACTGGCCAGTCCATGTCTTTCCACACAACTACATCCCTGAAACTCCAAATATCCAACTTTCCCACGGCTGCAAAACCCACTTTTGGGGAAATAAAGAAACAAAACGGCTCCGAATGATCCATAAGAAACTGAGCTAATGCCGAGCACCTGTCAAACCCTTGCAGGGAGAGCAGCAGGAGCTCCGTGATCTTGCATTAGCTAAAAAAAAAAAAAAAAAGAGCAGAAGAGTAAACTCCCGGCTTTGGAAATTCCCGGCGTTGGATGGGAGGGCTTGGGATGGCGGGAGCTCCGAGGAGAGTCCGGCTCTCAGCTCAGCACTTTCCTGCATCCCGCGGTGAGGGGCAGGTTTCACAGGGAGGATTTGGCTCCCGCCAGGAAGGCCGGGAAGCAGGGAGAGGGGGTAGCCACGGGTTGGGCATTTGGGCTCCGCTCCAGCCCCGCGGGAACGGATCCCGGGCGGATGTTTGTGGATGCCCCCGTGAGGATGTTCCCGGGGCGGCGCGCTGGGAATTCAGGCCTCCGACTGCTCCGGCGCGGCCGACCTGGCTGCTCCCGCCAAGGGCCCAAGCTGAAGGCTCCGAGCTCCAAAGGCTCCAGCTGAAGGCTCCGAGCTCCAAAGGCTCCAGCTGAAGCACCAGCCCCCGGGGCGGGCAAAGGGCTTCGGAAAAGGGACAGGGCGCAAAGGGAGCGGAACACAGAGGCCCAGGTGGCCGCAGCCTTGGGAAACCACCACGTGGATAAATGCAGATGAAAGAACACGGAACGGGGGGAAAATTCCCCAAAATAGACGGGTTACTTAAATATTTGCAAAACGGGCAGCGCTGCGTAAGAGCTTCTTCCTTAACCTGGAAGGAAACATCTGTCTGCCCTTATACAGCTATGTAATACACAATTGTATAGCTTGCAATATGTATATATATTATTTTTATGTAATATATATAAAGAATTGATGCAGGGGCGAGGCGCAGGCCCCAGCTTACGCTCCTGGAGTCGGGTACCTAACACAGCAGCGCTTCCCGATGCCAACCTGCTGGCACTATAAAAAATAATAAATAAATATTCAAACTGTGAAGCAACAGGACAATTTTCATGTTCTCCTGCGCTGACAGCATAAGGAAAAAGGGGTGTATGTGGGGTTTTTTGTGGCATCTTAAGACCTTCAGGTCCAGGGCCAAAGTTTTGCTGCGCTGTGTGAGGAAGAGCCTTGAACAAAAGGCTGCTCTTTCCCAGAAAACTGCTGGAATCCTTCAAAACCACTAAAATGCCTTTTCTTTCTTCCCTCCTTTTTTTAATTAAAGAAGGTCCCGCTCCTCAGATTTCTGTGCTCCTCCAGCTCGGTTATTTCCCCGTGCGGTTCCAACGGCCCCTTCGGAGCCTGCAGCGGGCTCTGGACTTCCCTCCGTGTCGCTCCACTCTCCCAGGAGACTCCAGTGGCTGCGGTGGCCTCTCCAGAGCCGGGAGGCTCCTCGTGCACCAGGCAGGACCAGGCACTTCTCCCTGGAACCTCCGGGTCTTCTCCCGCCTTTCACCAGGGGAAAGATTTACCCGATGGATCCAGGGTTGGGAAGCAGAGGAGCTTTTTTTCCCCAAAAACCTTTCCCCAAATTGGGAACCCCTTCAGCTCTCCCCAGGCCCAAGCAGCTCCATTACCATCCAGAAGGTCGTGGAGGCCAAAAGCTCCGTGGGGAGGAGCGAGACGGGGGCTATTGGGGCCACCGAGAGCCAAAGCGAGTGGTGCCATCCGGATGCCGGGATGAGCCCCGGGATGCAGCGCGGCCTCCGGCGCTCCTGGTGCAGCCACGGATGCCAGGCGGTAACAGCACCCAGGCGGCTGCTGTTTGCAAGGAAAAGCGCCCCAGATTCCTGGGTAAATAAAGGCGTTAACTCCGAAAATGCTGGTTTGGAAGAAAGTGGCACAGGCGTTCCCGACGGCAGCAGCGCTCTGGAAAAGCTCCAGAGCCACCCGGCCTGTTTGGAATCGCCCCTTTGGAATCGTTTTGGACGCCTGGTGCAAAGATAAGGTGGAGAATCACTGGCTTCAGATTGTGGGAAGCGGTGCAAATCCGGGATATGGGACGGGATGTGCAAGCCGGAGGGGAGGCAGGTTCAGCCCCCGAGGGATGCGGCGCCCATGGATGCACCTGAACGGAGCTTTCCCGTCCCCTAGTGCTCAGCGCAGCTCTGCCTCCCTAAAACACACGGAATCCACAGGGAAAAGAGCGAGGACCAAGCAGGAGACAGCGGAGCAGGGATTACTGTGGTGTCACCGCGGCTCCTCTCCCACCTCGAGCCCCAATTAGCACTAATTGGGCCATGCAAAAACCAAACTGCTTCGACCGGAAAGAACAAGGGCAATAAATTATTCCGGAATAAAGAGGAGTCGCTCCCCAAGCAAGGGATCCGTCTGTTTGCACACAGGGCAGAAGAGGACGTTCTCCTCCATGTAATTTGGGGGGAAAAGTAAAATAAATCCCCGTGCCAGCTTTAAAAGATTACTAAATCTTGCAGTAATCCGCGGTATCCGGGGAGGCACGGGAGGCTCAGGAGCAGCAGAGCCGGGGGGTCGGGCGGGATGGAAACACTGGTGACGGATGAGAAGAGTCGGTGTTTGGGATGTCCCGGAGGCGCACGTGAGATTCCAGGTCTCTCCAGGGAATAAAAGGAAAGGAAGGAGGAAGCTCCTGGGAAACGGCACCCCCAGGAGGGGAGCGAGAAATTCCCCTTGAGCTTCCATCACAAGCCCACGGGTCCAACGCTGCCAGGTTCGACGGCTTCCCGGGAAGAGGGGCAGCCCAGGAAAAGGCTTTTGGGGCATTTTTATGGGATTAATGAAGAGAAAATGCTTGGGATGAAAGCGGCGCTGTGTACTTGCAAAACCGGGGAAATGGGAGCTGTAGCTGGATCTGGGCAATTCCAGCAAAATCCGGGTCTGTACAGTTAGGGATGGGCCAGGTTACTTATCAATCTCCTCCTAAAGCCCCTCTCGTGATCAAGCACAGCGCTTCACAGCCCCTATATTAATATTAAATTATTATTAATATTAAACATTAATCCTGCCTAACATCTCTGGCGATGTTCCGATTATCCAGCTGGGATAACTTCGGAGCAGCCGTTTCACAGGGATTACCAAGGGGGTCCTCGGGAAGCAGCACCTAGAGATGGGATTAGAGAGGAGTCTCGGAGCCGGCAAGACTCTCCATCGCTCCCACTCACAGCCTGCCAGGAAACCCGCTGGATATTCCCGTGGGAAGAGGCACGGGATGAGTGTTCGGAGGGCCGAACCGCATCAGCCCGTGCTGATAAACACGGACATTTCCTACCTCTCAGCTCCCTGCTCTCTTCCCACCTGCAGGCTACAAGATGCCCGTGTGCCCAGCCACATTCCAACGATTTCCACCGCAGCAGGAAAGACTAAGGGGGTGCTCTGTTTTAAGAGGAAAACGCGGATTATGATGGGGAGCAGGAGCAACAACGCGGCTCCTGGGGCTGACGTCCTTCCCAAAACACCAGCGGGATCGGCCAGCAGCTCACGCAACCGGTTGACAACCTGTGGCCTCTCCGAAGCTTCCACCGAGCAGAAATAAGAGAAGGGACAACTAAATTGTTAATGTTGCAGGGGAGGACCTGGAAAGCACTTTGGGGAAAAATAAATTAAAATAAATGAAGTTTGTGAGTGTCTCAGCATGGAGCCAGCACCCCACACAAACGGCCCATCCGTAACCTTGCAGGCAGAAAGCCAGGGAATAGCAGGTTCCTGGGAGCCCCGTTATTTAGATTTTAATGTTGCTCCATATTTAGCAAGAGGCTAAAATATAAAAATAATAACAATAACAAAGCTTCTTTTCCTTCCTGTCACATTTTCCATCCTTGATGACACCGAACACCAGGAATAAGAACGGGGAGCAAGGAAGGGACACATCCAGCAGCACGGGTGAGAGCAGGAAGCAGGGCACACATCCCTAAGGATGGTAGGGAGGCATCAGAATCATAAAAAAATCTCTGCTACTTCATCCAGGGAAAAGCCTGGATCAGCCCCGCCTCAGCCTTGAGCCTGCGATTTTACTCCGACAACACTCCCAATCCCAGCAATGCCCCAGGTGCCACCAAGGCGCTTGCTGCTTCCGAAGGGAGATCCCGCTGCGGAAGGGAGCGGGGAAAGGCGGCGGGCTCCGCGCTGCCCGGGGCGGCTCCGGGCACCTCCGCTCCCGGAGCCGCTTCCGCCAGCCGCGGAGGAAGGAGAGCCTGGGAGCCTCCTCCTCCTCCTCGGGGCTGCCTCTGGCGAGCGGCCCCTCCGCACGGGAGCCGAGGGAGGACGATCCGGAGCCTGATCCCGTGACGCACGGGCGGCAGCACCGCAGCGACACCCGCCCTTTGGGCAGAAGCACACATATATATAAATATATATATATTTTTTTTTTCAAGTGGATGGACTAGGGGATATTGGGGGATCGGGACTGCAGGTGAGCGGCGGCCCTGCCCGGCGCAGCGGCCGGCTGGGATGTTGGGAATGGGAAGCGCTGCCAGGTGGGAGAGGCCCCCCCCCACCAAGGGGTGATACATATACATATATACATATATACACACACATATACACACACATATACATATATACATATATACACATATATACACACGCCCCCACGGGCCACCCCCAGGCCCCACACACTCCCGCAGGCACAGAGCCCACGGGGCCACACAGAGCCCCTCAAGGACTCCACGGACACCCCCAACTCCACAAGGCCCCACGGAGGGACCCCCAGAACCCCTATGGATACCCCGAGCACGCCACACTTCATGGGGCTCCTATAAGGCCCCGCAGATGCCCTATAGACATCTTTAGGGCCCCTATACGGCCCCACAGATGTCCCGAAACATCCTTAGAGCCCCTGTGGGGCGCCACAGATGTTGCCTAGATACACTTAAGGCCCCTATAGAGTCCCTATGAGGCCCCTATAGAGTCCCTATGAGGCCCCTATAGAGTCCCTATA